>VZTV01091825.1:19283-39700 GCA_013400875.1 Anhinga rufa | reverse complement strand
GGGATTTGGCACGGCACACACCGACTGCCACTCAAGGATACTTGTGATCGAAGTTGTACCACATGCGGAAGAGCCAGGCGCTTTCTGCCTTCGTACTCCTCCTCTCGCTCTCCGGGACACCCTGCGGGAGAGCAAAACATTAAGTAGCAGCAGGGCAGCATGCCATGACCTGCATCAGGGCCAGGAGCCCCCACAGTGCACTGGGTTATCCCCAGGGGGACATAAGAAGTCACACACCTTCCCACTGCCTCTTCAGAAGAAACCTTTGGGTTGCAGCGAGTATAAGGACTTTCACACCACAACAGGCTGAAGCACCATGCTCTGCATTTAGCACCGTACAACAGCCTTAGGGACGTGGTATCAAAGCACAGAGTAACCGTTTTGCTTCTAGAGCCTTCCAGTTTCTGGCCCCAAGGTTTAAAGTGCCTCGGAGCCAGCGGCTGCATCCAGACATCACATTTAATAGTGACTGACAGGTCCAACCTCCATCAGATTTCGCCTGAGATTTTTACATGCAAATAATCGTGTGTTATGGGGACTCCTGGCTTCCTTTTAGTTGGAGAAAAAATATAAAACTGTTTGGAGGGGACTAGGAATACAATTACATATTTCACAGAAATTTGGCTTTAAGATTTATGGCTCTGGGCTGCCTTTAGCATTTGACACTTTCTCTCCAGGAGGTGAACAGCCCAATAAATGGCTCTGAATAAAATGAACCTCGAAGGTGCAGAACCCACACCGAAATCAAGTAAAGCCACAGCCACAGCAAGACCAGGCTACAGATGCACAAACGAGACAGCTCGGGGCTGCCAGGCAAAAAAACCTCCCAGTGCTTCAGGGCTCCAGCATTTATCTCAGCACAGCTGGTGGTTCCTGGGCTGCCACATAACTACCCACAGGAAACGTGGGGGCAAAAGAGAGGAGTAAAAGTGGGACAGAAGATGCATCAGTAAATGGTGTTTCTGTAGGGCCCTGGACACTGCGATGAGGCAGAGAGCCTCCATGTCATGCACATTTTGGTATTTATTTCAAACTCAGCAAGGGAGAGACCAAATCTATTGCAGCCATAATGTGGACTGACTAAACAGTCCAGTGTTACTTCTATGCCGTTCTTTCCAACTGAATAAAAGCAAGCCTCATTATAACCACAGAGAGCACAGAAAAGCCATGACTCCCACTGACTGCAAAATCTTTCACCAGAGGAGCTAAAAACCCTCCTACAGCTGGGAGGGAGCAGAGCACAGAGAGGAATTCACAGGGTCTCCAACATAACGAGCACAGCGCAAATCCCTCTACAGAGGCTGCCCAGCGGCGCTGCACTCACCACGTTCTCCTGATCTGCGTCCACACCGACTCTGCAGAGGAGAAAACGAGCACAGGGTTAGGACAAGCAATGCCAGGTGGGTAGGCACTGAGGTTCAGGGGGAAGGATGCAATCTTCCTCTCGTCTCTTAAAACCAAGCACCTTAATGTAAGAGTGGGATGAGGGAGAGGACATGCTGTGCCAGGAGAGCCACACGCACGCTGCACTCACCGGATATTCAGGCAGGACAGCATGGCCGTGGTACCCCCACCGAAAACCCACACCGTAAAGAAGACGATGAGGAGTGTTGTGCTGAACATCATCTGCCGGGCGTAGGTGGCTGTGTCACGGATGGCCAAGGCAAACGCCATGGCTCCTCGCAGCCCTGCCAGGGAAGGGATGGCAAAGGAGCTGTGTTAGCCCATGGCACAGGCAGCCTGCCCCACCAGAGGCTTCCCCACCCGGGATTTACAACATGCTGCCCCACACGCGGTCCTGTCCCTCTGATGGGACACCCACCACCGGAGGAGAGCACAGTGCTTTAACAGTGATGACTTCACAGCATACGCTGTGAAAGCCTGGGTCATCACCACTCTGTCCCAGCCCAGAGAGGCAAACCCTCCTCCTGCCCCACATTGTGCACTCAAGTGCAGGGCAGGAGGAGCTCATTCCTATGCCTCATTCACACCGCCAAGCCTAAGGGAGCCCTTTCCTGCCCAGCCTCTTCTCCAGACATTGCCCGTAAGAGATTTAGAGTTCAATAAGGAATATTTCCAGGTACTCGGCAGCAAGGAAGTGCAGATGGGCCACATGGTCGGAGGCAAGGATGCGATAACGTACCAGCAAACATCATCATATGCTGCAAATTTGTTCCGATCTTATTTCTTCTCCCCAAATTCAGTAAAAATGACAGTGGGTAAATATTGGCAGCTCTTCCTAGGAAGATAGCAAGCTGTATTTGTGCACGTTAAGGAAATTGCTCTTCCTATGTCTCCCATTGCATTCCACCTCTGCGCACAGAGCCAATTTCCACTGCCTGATGGTAACACTGGTCCTCTGGATGCAAAGATAATAACCCAGCTCTGAGTGCTACAGTGTGCTACTGCCTCACCAAAGCAAATTACACATTGCAATTCAGGAATATCATACAGAGAGAAGCACAAATGAACAAGGGAAATGATGAGAGGGCAGGTTAGATGAGTGAGAGGAGAGAAAAACCACCATTTCCCACTGTATGATCTCCCCTGCCGGGTCCTTTTTCCACCCCAAGAATTATTTGTCCTCTGCAAAGCTCAAGTTATCACAGCTACCACAACCCCTCTGACATTCCCCAGCATGCCACACTTCACAGCTGGGTTTGAAGCTTTAAGCCAAGTCCCGTTCCCAAAGATTATTCAGCAAAATGAAAGCAGCAGAAGTTGAGAAGGGGGAAAAACCCATAATACTCTCTGTTTTCATAGCCTGCGAGATACAAGAATCACCAGCTCCTTCATATTGCTTTTTATCTTTGAAGCTGTGTCTTTTAATACAGCACCCAGATGGCGAAAATAATCCTGGAGCCAGTATTCAGTGCAGCCTTGAATAATATAGAAAATGCTTCCAGCTTTTATGTTCTTTCCTGAACATCATGAATTTGCATAAGAGATGTATTTCATGATCTCTCTCATGAATGAGGTATTTCATCAGCGAGTTAGCCAGTTCCTACTGAAGAGGCACAGCACAAAATTTCAATCTAACCTCTGAAACAGCACTTCCCTGCTCTTCACTCCCTTTACCCCACTGCAGCCCCACAGAAGCTCATCGGGGGAACCCAGCAGACCCTGCTGCAAACCCACGCACCAGGACTGGCAAAGGTAACAACGATTTATTTAATCAGTATAAACCTGCTTCAGTGCAGCGAAAGGGTGAAAATTAATCTGCACATCTGAACTCGCTTCCCTGTGATGAAAAAAATTCCTTCAAAATCCTTATTTTTCTGAGACAGACCAGGGCCAATAGCTTGTTTCCATTAGCATCAGCCTGCAGAAGGGTAAATCCTTTCTCATGACATCATTCAGAGGCACCTACTGTAGCTTTAACCTCACTATTTGACTAAAAAAAAAAAAAAAAGCTTTTTTCAGGGTCAACCAAATGGAATAGCGGAGAAAAGAGGAAATAAACAGCTATACCAGGCAGTCCCCATTTGCAAAGCCACTCCTGGTGCCATGCTGCCACGTGATGAAGCCTGGTGCTTTGGTGCTTCAGCACCACGTTCACATGGAACACTGAGTTCCTGCAGCAGCTGATTCAAATGCCCATGAAAGGAGACAAGACAGGGAGAAGAAGAAGAAAAAAAAAAAAAAAACAAAACCAGAAAAGCTGGGAAAAAAATCTCCATCTTCTTAAAATAACCAGCAAAGGCACCACTACACAGGAGAAATCCCCTTTTAAAAATAAAGCTAGACTGACTGAAGAAAACCCCCACACATTTGAATGAAAATTAAAATTGGGAATGAGGCACCTCTCCTTTTCTTTTTTTGTCTTATAAAATGGGGTCCAAAGGATACAAAAGCCCCCACCACGAAGGTAGGGTTAAAGACATGGTTCTGGAAGGTGAACAGTGCAAGTCCCATGTAGGAGAAGATGAAGTTTTCTGCCAAGAAATTCAGAAGCTCAAACAACTGAAAGAGAAAAACAAATTAAAAGAGAGTTAGACATTAGATTTAACAAGAAAAACATGTTAGCCCATCCATCACGCAATAAATACTTCTGCAGAAGCCACTCTAGTAAAATCCATTTGTAGAAAGACAGATGCACCTACTTCTGGCTAGAGGGAAGGAAAAAATGTTGAACTTGAAATTCAGAGAGGCTGAAGGGGGCTGAGGAGCTCTCACCTGCTTAGTTCTATGTTGGGACTCTGTAGATAAGTTGTTATAGGTATAATGGGCCTGTGTGATCCCACAGAAGAGTACAGCCACCACACCTGGGGAGCAGAGCATCATGTTAGACTCCTGGTCATGAAAAGGGAGCTGAGCTGCACCCTAATAGTGCAGGGAACTTAATGCAATAACCCCAGAACAACTAGATTTCTGAAAGCAGAGGGAGAGCCCCAGCTGCAATCGATACTGGGAGAGACAAAACTCAACAGGCCCATCATCCCTGCAGATCTCCGTCCCAGATACAAGGCTGTGCTGGAGCTTGCCTGTAAAGCCACATGCTTCAGCCAGCAGGAACGTGCTCCAGGACATCAAGAAGAACAAGCCGGTCTCCAGCAATGGGAACTCCCGAAGCTTGGTGAACTTGGTGACGTTGCAGATGGTTAAGGACAATTTGCAGAGAAACTGTAGGCTGAGAGCACATCAAATCCAGTTGTGTATCACAGCAACACTACACAGCCTGCCCCTAAAAAGGCTATGGCACTGCCTTTCATTAAGTTAGGCAAAAAATCATAGAACACTGCATCTAGGTGAGATGCAGCGCAGCAAAAAAAGAAGCTGTTATGCAAACACTTGGGGAAAAAACAACAAAAAGGATATTAAAGCTGTCACAACTCCAGTAGCTGCTCCCATGGCAAAAGATCCACTGAATATCCCCAGGAAGATCCCGATGGACTTGAACATTGCTGTGACATCAAACGTGTGGCTGTTGTCGCCTGCTGGCTGGTACGCAACAATTGAACTGAAAGAGGGAGGAAAAGCACACACAAGAACACAACACTCCTTAGTCTGGAGGGAGAGGCACCTTCACAGTGCTACGTGAGCTTGGCAAAGTGCTACAACCGCTGCAAACACTGAGCCTGAGAAAACAGGGAGACAAAACCCTCATCCCACACTGCAACCCCCCGGCGTTCACAGCACGCAGCAGCAGCGAGCGAGCCCTGTCCCGGGAGTTTGGGATCCTCTTTGCTCCTGTTCTGCTTTCTGCAGCTCAGCCGCCCCTCCTAGGCAAGGCTCTGCATTTGCTCCTTCTAGACATTAGAGAGCATCGGACCAAAGCCTGTCTCTTGCATGATCTCCTGCAAATACATTTGCCAGGTGAGAGTCCGTCATTTATGATGGTATTTTGGGGGTTTGACATCAGATCTCTATAAAGTCAGGCACTCTGGGACCACAAAGCATTCAAGTGGGAAGCCTACATTTCTCCGTCGACTCCACAGAGGCAGCTGATGTGAATATCCCCTGGAGAACTCTAAGTTATGCTGTTTTACCACATTTAAAGTGCACTACATTCATTTTGCACTGCTCCAAGTTCTGAAGTGAAATATTGCAGGGTAGCAAGGCAAATGGAACAGTGCCGGTTCACTAGAGCAACACTATTGTCTTCATCCACCAAACTCCAACAGGCCTTTGTGATGAGAGGGCAAATAGGTCTGCTGCACGCATCCCACCTCTGAATCTGCTCCCTCCTAACTCCTGAGCCTTGCATCAGCCATTCCACCGTTTCACTTGGAAAGGCTGGGATACAGGGGTCCTCTATCCATCTCCTAAATCCCATTTTAATATCAATTTCTTACATCACTTTCTTCAACATAAACTTACCGAAAACATTAACTTCCTCTTTAGCAATCCCTCAGCTGGCTCTGTTGAATGTGAACTTTAAACATTTGCTGTTTAACCTCCCGAGTTATGCTGGAATGGAAAGTTACTGCCTCGCGCACACATCCTGCAGCTTTCTCCCCTAACTACACACCAACATTTTTCTGCAACGCGAATGACAATCCTCCCCTTTCCAACACGTCACGGGTCACTTCCCTTGCTAAATTCCACGCTTTTAATATATTTCATTTTTCTGCATTGTCTTTTACATTGCAAGCTGAAGATTTCTCCCTGTGATTTAATTTCTCTCATCAAACCCATCTTCTACTTCCCATTCACCAATGTGCTCTTATTCTGGGGTTTGGGTTTTTTTAAATCCAGGCTGGTTTCATTTCCCCTGCATAACCAACTGTTTGGATGTTGGTTTTGTGTTTTAACCCACTACAGTTTTCCTTCCAGTTTTGCTTTTTGCATCGCTAATAAGACATTATTGCCAGCTGTCCTTTGTGTGCTTTATTTCCCCTGCCCCTGCCCATGGGGCTCCCCTGTGGCATTTAGCCCCTGTGAAACCTCCCTTCAGAAGAAGCAGGTAGAGCCTCTGCGGCAGCATTTACTGCCCTGCTCACGAACCGCAGCCCCGGCACCTCGCTGCCCACCGGCTTTCGGTTCTGGGTTCAATTCCTTTTCATCCTGCAACCAGTTCCCTGCCACCAAGCCAGGCCAGGCCAGGATAGCACAAGGCAGGAACAGAAAGGCACAGATCCTGCTCCCCAAGCATGGGAACGGACATTTGTCCGGGACTAAAAGCAGGGAGGAGAGAAGCTTCGGGGGGGCACCGAGCTCCTGGGAGCACCCGCCCTTGGCTCCTCATCCTCCCCCAGCACAGGGACAGTGCCCACAGTGCTCGCTTTCACCATGTGCAAGGAGCCAACAGCACTTCTTGGGGCAATCACCAAACCCACACAACTCAGCCGGCCGTGGCTGGAGCCCCTCTTCACCCCTTGGGACGAGGCAGCACCAGCTGGCACCCAGGCAGCAGCTCCTCCATCCACACAGCCCGCCCGCCCAGAAACCGCCCCGTTTCCATCTTCCCAACTCACCCCTGCATCTCCTAGCTGGGGAGAACCGTCCTCACACGGTTCCCCCACTTATGCCTCTGCTGTGAAACAGGCAAATGCCAAACTAAATTTTAAAAAGGGGAACCATAAATAGGAGCTCTGGACCACTCTCGGAGGAGCCCTCCTCCCCGGAGCAAGAGGCCCTCAAGTCCTCTGTGCGCCCAAGACGTGGTTGTGTCCAGGTGACTGGAGGCTGTCCTTGAGATACCTGCACCAACCGACACCCACTGTGCTGACCAGGGCCGCCTCACGCTGCTTATGGTGACCGTGAAGAGAAAGACCACGGCAAGCTTTAAAACAGGCACAGGTTAACTGCTGAGAAGCCCTTGGGAAGTCAGCGTGCTGATGGGCCAGCCTGCACAAAAGCCCTGCAGCAAATTGCTGACTGCAGCTCAGAGCTGCTGTTTTGGTGCAAATTATCTTATTTCAGGGAAGGAGGACAGATAGAACTCAGCTTGTGGAAAGAGGATGGCAGGAAATCAGAGCAACAGCTACTAAGCTGGTACTAAACAGTGCAAGAGGCAAATCGCCACGCATGGTGCAGTCGCCTACGTGTTCGGAGATCCACCACAAATGTCATTACTCTGATGCAGAACCCATCCACTCCCACCCAGAACCTCCCAGCAGAGGCTGGAACACCCCGTCTCCTCTCTACTCAGGATCACTTCTTAAACACAACCCGGCTGTGCAGCATTTACTCTCGCACCAGCAGTGACACATCCAGCATAAAAGCCAAAGCGAGTAATACAAACAGTTCCAGAAACCTCAACAGAAACATTCAATTCAGTAAATACAACTCATGCGGGCGGCGATACACAGCTCACAATATGTTACTTGCTGCCTCCACCTCAGTAAAACCCACGCAACCAGCACGCCAGAGTGACAAGTATTCCAGAAATATTTTCTGCATTAGTCTCAGCTATACGTTAACCTGTCACCATTGCAGATACTCTGTATTTCCAAACAAATTCCTGTGATGACAACACAGTGAAAATGCAGATAAAATATGTCCTGCATGCAGAGGACATAAAATACTAAAGAATATAAAACATTCTTTAGAAAGCCAGCAAGTTTCCCATGTGTTCAGTCCAGGGTATTAACTCTGGCTGTAAGAAATACCATCATCTTGACGCATGGAAAGTGGGGAGAGAAAGGAAATAGCTGTTTTACCAACTATTTCCACCTAAACAAAAGCAGGTATTTGTGGATAGGAAGGAAGACAGGTAGAAGCAAAGCCGCCAGCAAGGGGTTTCAGTGGGATCCTGTGGCTGAAAAGCAGATGTGATGCTCTTCCCATTTCAGAGGGAGATAACTTCCTTCTGGCTGGGTCAACCAGCCATAAAAGCAAAACAAAACTATCCATCATGCAGGGGGAAGTTGTAAGGACAGCCAGCAATCCTAAGCTGCAGTCTGCAATGAGGAGATGCATCAGAAGGTCACTACAGCTTTTGGGGACACTTAATGTGGAAACCTGCTCTTGCAAACACCGATGCTCCTATTTTACAGGAGCAAGGCCAAGTGGCTCCCCCCAATGCCTGACATATAACATACATAACAATTAAAAATAAAAACAGAACACACTTACGAAGACAGCACTATGGCAACGGCATCATTGAGGACGCTTTCGCCAAAGAGAAGGGCATACAGCTCAACATCAACCTGGAGTTCATGGAATATGGCAAGAACAGTCACTGACAAATAGAAAAATAGAGAGACATTCAAAAAGGTGCCGTTATTTTGGTGTAATCAAAGACAAAACGCCCCTTTTTAGAAAGCTGCCTTCCTGCACATCTGTGCCACTCTGCTGCCATGGTGCCAGCCACCCCCCCGGGCTCACTTTGATAGTCTTCCTTCTGCCCTTTCAGATGTGGATTTGCTTTATCATTTCCCTCCTCCTTTTACTAAAAGACATCCTGAGCATTAGGTCTATTGAGTCTTTAGCGGACAGACATGAGCAAACTCTGCTCTCAGCTTCCTGAGGGTCTGAGCTCAAGGGCTGGACCACAGTACCATGCTGACACAAGCAACCCAGCTTTTGGGATGCCATTACCTTGGAGCATCAGGGAAAGCCTTCCTCCACCTGCAGAAGGCCAGGAGGATGCAGACTTGTCCAGGATGATGGCTGTCTTTTCCTTCCATCCCTGATGCTCCAAGAGAAATCCTCAGATTCAACACAAGTTGGCACACTGGAAGTGCCAGTGTTAACATTTCAGACCTAACTGGAAAAAGCCAGGCATTGGCTCAAACTCCATGTAGGGGTTTCTTGTGATTTACGGCCACATGGTAGAGGTCGGAGTACCCTCAAGCCCTTCCGTGATCCAGCAGCTCCAAGAATATAATGAAAACGCAGCAGGTTTTGCATATCAGCCTTGCAAAAACATCACAACATCTAAAGCAAGCAAGATGTAACACACAGTGCATCTGCAGGCTCCTCCGCAGGCTGCTGCGGAGGGCCGAGCTCAATCCAAAAAACTTCTGTGAAAGTCCTTTAAAACAGCATTCAGGGACTCATCTGTGCACAGTGAAGGGGGTTTAACCCATTTATGCACAGGGAAATGCTCCATTTTTACCTGTGAAATCTTCTTGTTCCTATTTCGAAGCCTGAAGAGGAGACATGATGCCAACAGCTCATCTGCAGCATTTCTAAGCATTACTTCGACCTATGGTCCTTGCCCGGCCTCTGCCCATCTGCCATCAGATCTACCACACTGCCATTACATCTGTGAGGTGCTCCCCACTTTGCAAACGTGCCCCCCTCTCGATGTTGACACCCCAGCTAAGTTACAAGGAGGATGCTCGACCTCGCAGCCATGTGGGAACAGTTCCCCTCTAAAGCAACCAGTGGCCTGAACACATGCCCACCCAAGACACGTTCGGAGAAGCTGGGAAATCATTTTACCTTATTTTTTTAAGTTTTTGGTTTTGTTTTGTTTTTTTTTTAATAAAATATCAGCAGTAAGAGCCACACCAATACCTGGCAAATCTTAGGGAAACATAAAAAATAAATCATTAAAAATTCATGGGGAAAGCACATCTTGCATCTCACCTGGCAGACAGATGTGGCTACTGCCACATTATGCTGCAGGTTATATTCTGCAGCTTATTCTTGCATATATGCATATACATACATTTTGCCTTTGAAAACAGAAATGACTTATTGTTAAGATGAGCAGGTGAAAGTCCCAATTCATCTGGAAATGACAGCCACTGGCACTTGTTTCAAAACAGCAGAAGACTTGGCTTATCCAGGCGTGCAATCTCCCTTCCATGCAAAACTGACCAATATCCACACTTAAAAAGATCCCCCAAAGCTACTGTAACATGGGAGGCGGAGCAGGGGGCAACGCTGCCAGCCCCCAGTGCCACCACGCTGCTCTCAAACATAGCAGCCAGGCTGCAAAGGAAGAAAAATTCAAGCCCTGTTCAGCAAAGGGCAGGAGGAAGGAGAGGCCTTTCCGTCATTCTGTGTTTTTAGGTGAAGCTGGAACATGCAAATAAACAGCTACCATGTAAAAGTAATCATGAATTAAGTGAAATTCAGTTGGACACGGCATGTTTTTCATAGTTTTGATTTACAGAGTGCTTCAGCAGACCAAGCTGTCACTACTGTCCTCAGTACTGCTCGCTAAGATCAATTTTCAATCAGATAAGCACCTTCCAAAATCCCACCCAAATGGAAGAGGAAGGAAATCAGCTAAACTAAACCTATCAGCTGAACCCTCCCCATCCTGTTC
Source organism: Anhinga rufa (assembly GCA_013400875.1). Lineage (NCBI taxonomy): Eukaryota > Metazoa > Chordata > Aves > Suliformes > Anhingidae > Anhinga > Anhinga rufa. The sequence continues at coordinate 29,031 of VZTV01091825.1, read as the reverse complement.
TGCATCAGCCGTTGGCACAGGATGGCAGAAACACAGTGGACCTGTCCCAAAACCCAGCAAAGTCAAGAGAGAGACTGCTAGGACTTCACTGCAGACAAAGATTTAGGAAGCAGAGGTTTGGAAGGTATATTACATGTAACTGGAAGGAAACAAGAAGGCATGGAGACAAATTTGACCTCTAGAAATGTTGCAAATAAACTCTCAAATTCAGAAAGAGCGAACTTCCACAGGGTTCAGACTTTCTTCCCCTCTTCACCACAACTCAAAACGGAACAAAGAGGTAAAATGAGGGGGGAAAATAACCATCTAACATACCTGGGTCAGTAGCTGACACGATGGCACCAAAGAGGAGGCAGTCAGTGAAGTAGAAGTCTCCCCCGAGCTGCCCAGTGACTTTCATCAGCGCCACACAGCCATACACGACAGAGCTGGGGATTAGAAGAGGCAATTACTCATCTCTGCAGCAAATGAGAACGACATTCAAATGGGCTCGATTCCCCTGAATTTGCCAGATTAACCCCTAAAGTTATCCAAACGCCAGAACACTGAAGAACTGTACTGGATGAGCTGAGCCTGGTGAAACCCCACGGCCACGGTCTCGGAGGCGAGTGCTGGACCACACACACCAAAGCTCCCGCCACATCAGACCACAAACACAGCACCAGTGAGGAACCGCGACCGAAACTCCTCCACGAGCGTAACATGGCTAAAGAAAAGCAGCAGCCAGGCTCGAGGGATCTTGCGATCATTTTGCAGCGTTTCACATCAACATGTTTCAGTGGGATGACCTTGGCCTGACTTTTAAATGGCCGAAACTTAGAGCGAGGAACAGATAATGCAGATGCTGAGTTTGCTTGAATCCACCGGACTCTCCAGTGGAAAACACCGTGCACCAGCCTGCAGGTTACTATTCAGAGCAGGAATCATCTAGCTCCCTCTGCACACAGGGATAAATATCTGAAACATAATCTGTGCTCACAAGGCACCTGCTTCCAGCAAGCGTCCAGCACGTAAGGACAGGACATGTGTTTACATCCTGCCCCTCCTGTCTCTCACACTTGTTAGGGCTGTGCTTTCAACAACCTGAAGTTACTGCCTGATTTTTCAAGACAGTCTTCAGAGAAGTATGAAACTTTCCTTGCAATATATATAACTATTCTGTATGGTATGCTGAGATGCAATTAGATGGCGATCACCCTGTCAGCACAGTGAAAGTCTGGACAGCAAATAGTAGTATTTGCCGCTGCTGAGCAGCGGTAGCAGAGAGCCTGTGTGATCCTTCAGGGCTGGGATTAGCAGCTGCAGATCCAGGCTCAGAGCACTGCCTCCGAGCACAGCTCAAACCCCCATGGAAGAACCAGACCAGCTCCAGCTACTCACCCGATCACCACGCAGGAAATTGCAGTGCCAAGAAAAGCGTATGCTAGGATAGATCCCAAGTTTCTGAAGAAGTGCCTCTAGAAGGAGGAGAAAAAAAAAAAAAGAAAAAGAAAAACAACTGAATTTTATTTTGCTAACAATTTATTTCAAGCCTGCACAGGCAGCCACGCAGCTTGCCCCCAGCTCAAACACCACAAGCTGGACAAGTATGGCAGGACAGTGCCCAGCACAACGGTGTACACCGCCAGACCAGCAGATGTTAATGCAGCATTTATCAACATGAACGTATCATTTTCTCGTACCCACATATTTAATAAAGTGCTGTTCTGAGTCCTGGGAACTGATTTCCTAACCCTGCAGCACCCCTCCCTCCTTCTCCCGCAAGATAAACAGGATCGTTTTCCTCTCCTTCCAAATCAGCATTTCAGAGAGCTGCTGCTTTCTAAAACCTTCCCACCCTCCTACGTGTTTTGAAAGTAAGGATGGCTGAAATGGCCCAGCTGACCTCAAAAACCCCTGCGCAAACCCGTGCTGGAAATGGTTGAAGTCACTGACCCTTCCCGGGGCAGAGGGATGAGGGGCGGACGAGACTGACTGGGGCACTCTCCGCCCTGCTTCCTACAGTCCTGCATGTACTGGGGAAAACCATACCCAGCTCCGCAGCCTTGCCCTGCTGAGCAAGCATAAAACCACTCTCAAGTATTAAAAATGCTCTGGAGGCAGAGGAACTAAAAACGTAGGCGCTGTAAAGGCACGTACCCTTTTCAAGCTGTAGCCTGCATAAAATATAATTGGAGGAAGCAAAATGTTGAAAAATACTTCAGGATCAAAAGTCACCTGTTAAGAAAGAAAAAAAAAAACAAACAACAAAAAAAACCATAGTAAAATGGTTTGTTAAGACTTTGTGAGACAAAACACAAGAATGTCATATAAAATATGGAGGAAACCCTGTACCCCCACCAGACGAAATGCTGTTGGGTGAACACTGAGGATGCGTCTGGGATCTTTGGGAGACACAGCTCAGAGTCTACACAGCTTAAATTAAGATCAGCTGAAACTAGAGTTTCATTACATTGTGTTTAACTTACAATTTATAGCTGATCACAATCTGACCAGAGTTAAAAAAATAAAATAAAATAAAATAAAACCACTTAATCCAGCAGATACAGGGCCTGTGCCCATGGAGGAAGTGGGGAGCATCACTCACCTGTCCAATTGCCAACTCCCTTACCTTTCTCAGCATCTCATTATCCTGGACGTTATTGAGCTCCTGGGCGCTGATTTCCCCCTTCAGGGTGTACTCATAGTACTTTCCGCTGACGTTCACCAGCAGCGTGGCAGGACTGGTCTGCACTTGGCAGCTCAGCGTCACGTTGTTGACATCGCTGGGGACGTGGATGCCGTAGCGCAGGACCACGCCGACCAGGACCCCTGGGGAGGGACACGCATCAGTGAGACAAGCCACAGCAAACTCCCAGTACAATCTCTTTGAGCACAGATGGAGCATGAGGTATGCCAGGATCCTGACCCTCTGCTCAGCTGCTGAGTACAACCACCATCCAAATAATTGCCTGAGTGATATTAAACCATCCGCATCCTCCCATCAGCCATGCAAATGCTCTGTGCTCATGCAGACTTTCTAACACCAGGCATGCACTGGTCCTGAAGGCTTTTAATTACCCAGCAATCAGCGAGACCCTCCCTGTAGTGCAGTGAACAGCCAACATTGAGGGCACACTGGTCTTCTTAGGGCAAGCACCCTGGCATTGCTGGCACATAGCTGAGGACCTGGGCAAGGCACTGCTCATGTGTGCCCAAACTATTCACGTTGCACCTGGAAACCTGATGGCATCATGTTTTGCCACTACAGAAATATACTAAATGCTTCATTTTTGTAGGGAACCAAAAAGGGTACCAAGCAACCATCACAAGCACTTTGAGGGTGGTGAGCATCCTTCATAAGCTGCTGCAGCACTGTACAGCCTCCTCCCGCGCCAGGGCGCTTTCGCAGCACACAGCAGCGATCCCCAATTTATAAAAACCATTAAAGTTTCCCAATCCAGGCCAACCACCCAGGTCTGCTCCCCACCCCCTGCATGCTTCAGCTCTGCACCATGAGCACCAGCCCCAGGGCAGCCCCCCGAGCCAATTCAGGAGTATCATAGGGTTAATTTGCAAGTCAGCAATTTATATGGCACTTTTTGTTTGCAGCACAGCTGATGAGCTAGGCTCTGAGGTCTCAAATCCAGATTAATGGCATTCACGCGGTGCTGGCTCCTCCAGCTCCTTCTCACCCACACGGTGTGCCAAGTGCTCTCCTGGCAGAGCTTTTTGACATCTGCAGGCTGGGGAGGAGGGATGTCCCACAGACACCTTTCCACGTAGCCTTCAGCACAAAAGGGTTTGGAAACTCCTCGATTAAGGCAGCGCTGAGCCACCACAGAAATCCTGGATCTTAACCCCATCTCTGAACCACACGTTTATGAAAAGCTTTCAGACACGTGGGAACTAAACGGAGACCGCAACACTCGGAAGGCTTCTCTATTTGCCTCCCAGGATGCTCCTGCTTCTTTACTGTTGCCTTAATTGAGATCTTGCTCTGTGCTTTCCTACAGGCAGGGCACAACCCTGACTGAAGGAACACCAAATTCTTCCTCCGCCGCCATCTCGCAGGAGCAGAGCCTGGGCAGGAGCTCTGCCACAGCCGGGCAGGAGACTGCAGGACCCCAGCGCGTACAGCGTCCCCTGCAGCCAGTTCCCAATCTGCCACCCAATTTTTGCCTTCTCTTCTCTTGACAACAGTTTTCCAGGATGAGATTTGCTCATTTTGCCGACGGCCAGAAGAAAAGCCGCCACCTCCCGTCCCAGGGGATGTCATGCACAGCAGGGCCACCCAAGCACACATCCAGGCCATGAGCAGAGGCAGAAGAATCAGCTGCAGACACCACTGCTAACCCATCACACTGGTAACACAGATGGCTCATCTCAGGGACGAGGCTGACGGACCTGGGAGCTGCACCCAACACCCAGTCCCTGGTCAAATACAGCACTTCTACAGCACAGCTCAGCTGCTCTCGCAAAGCTACCAGTGCTTTTAAGCCATCTAGAGTCGACCATGTGCTCACCACACGCTTTGGGCTTTATCCTGCACTGCACCGCTGGCACAGAATCGCCCCGGCAGCAGCAGCAGCAAAGCTCCCTCAGTGCACAGCCAGGCACAGTCAGCTCCAGCAAGGAGAGCTGCTTCAGGGAACATCACACTGTCCAGAGCATCCGAGAGCTGCTTTCACACCAGCACTGCTAAGAAGGGACACCAAAGAGGAATCTTTTTGCTTACTTTCCTGCTAGCCTCTTTGTTCCTGTGACCTTCCAGTGCTCCGGAAATAAAAGTATGGAAACGAAGGCAAGGATGTCAAGAACACTGAGATGCCAGAGCATGTATTTACGTGAGCATGTGGCAGGGGGGGTGCACGGCACCTCAGCATCAGGACAAAACACCCAGGTTTCCTTTCACCCAGATGATGATCGCCAGGGTGCCATGGGAGACCACCAAAACTCTTCACTGGGATCAAGCAAGCTTCAGAGGGTTATTTTCATCTCTTATGACTATTAAGCAGCTTTAAACAGTTACAGTGAGAATTCAAATGAAAGGGCAGAAAGCCAGACTGGAGAGCTCATTTGCTCGCTACCCTTGCAACTGCTCCTGCACTCCGCAGAGCAGGCAGCACCAGGTACACCACGCTCTGCAGCCCTCCAGAGCTACCTGGGCTGGCTTTTAAAAAGCCTTTTTTTTTTTTTTAAATAAGTTGATTTTAGAGCTTCACGTGGGAGTCAGAAACCTCCAGCAGCAGCAGCTGCCTGTCTTTTCTCAGCTGGAAACCCATCCAGCGATCCCTCTAAATGCCCAGGCTCAACACTTTGAGATAAGAGGCAGGAGGGACAGACTGACATTGCTGCTGGGAATTCAGAAAGGATCCTGACTCACCCACCTCTCCACTCTTAATCCTGTCCCAAAGCAGCACTACATCTGATAGCAGCCCTGCTTGTCCTTGCCTGTCTTGCTCACCCAGGCAGCTGTTCCCGGCCCCACGTGCCAGCAGCAGCCGAATTCCCACTCTGGCCAGGAACAGGGTAAGGGAAATAAGGGAAAAGAGACGTGTAAACCTAAGATATCTGCCAAGACCGCTGGGCTTGGGGCTCCGAAAATCAGGTATATTTTATCTTGCCCTGTAACACGCTGCCTGGGAGACTCCCAGAGCTCTCTGGACCTGGGTGGGAAAAAACACCCACATGCAAATACACATTCGCACAAAGGGCTCTTGGTGTTCGAACCAGCCAGCAGCGTGCCAGCAGCTCCTGACCCAGAGATACCATCAGTTACTTACAGGAAAAGCATGCTGCCACTCTGCTTAAAGCAAATTACTCTGACCCCACCACCAGCCCCTCCTGCCCAACAGTGGATCAGCCCTCCCCACCTAACTACGCTTGCTGGAGGCACCTGGGACAAACCTGACTGGGATGCCAAGTTTTTTTCAGACGCCAAACCCAGTCCTGGGCTCAGGCTACTTGGAACAAGCCCAGGACCATGTAGGTCCTCCTGGTTCTGACGGTCTCTTAGGAAATGGTTCAAACTCTCTTGGTGCTCGAAGGGCCGTCCTAGCAGCAACCCGTGAGCCACTCTGCCAGTATCAACATGCTTTTGCAGCCATAAGTTTTACAAAACTGAGCCCTGGGAGGGAGCAGAGCAGAGGGAACCTGACACCGAGGAAGCTGCCAGCCGGAAAGCTGCAAGGAGTAGAGAAGCTAAAGGCAAAGCTGGTAAATTAATTGAGTTCTTTTATGCAAAGTGCAAGAGATTATTTTCATTGCATTTCTCCCAGCTTCATTAAAAAGAACAAAAGCCCATGGGCTTTTTTTTTTTTTAGGTGCTGTTGAATGTTTCCGAGGTAAGGTTTTAAATGAAGTCTAATATATTACCATTCAGGCACTTAACAACAATGGAAGCACACAGGATCCCCAGGCGAGCACTAATCTGGACACCAAAAGGAAAGAAAAATGTAGCAAGCAACTGAAGACATCCTGACAACAAGCAATTTAGATGTACGCAATCCAGGGGCGAAGTGGGAACAAGTACAAGGAGACTAAACTTCTAGAGAAGCTCCTGCTGCATCCACCATCAGACCCCAAGAAGAACTGAAACAAGATTGTTCAATTAATCATCCTAAATGTCGAGTACTTCGGATGTGGGAACCTCATTTTAAACACTGAAATGAAGCTTAGAGGCTACTAAACACCTATTGTTCGTCACCATGAAATGACCAGCCTGTGCCCAGCTCTTGAACACCAGCTCTGAGCCGACAGTGGGATTTGCAAGATATAAATCCACCGGGAGCAAGAGCTTATAACTTACAGTAAAAACAGACACCAAGGAAACTCTGATGTACTTCAGCAAGAAGAGATGTATGCAAAAGTTTTATTTGACTTAGTTGTTAGGGGTTTTTTAATTAGAAAAAGACAAGCTTTTACAAATTGCCCAGATTTCAGGGTCTGTTTTGCAGGCTGCCTGCTGCAGAACTTCCACATTTTCAGCGGACTTCCCCAGGGCTGAAAGCATCGCCGGGGGCCAGGGACAGCGAAGCAGAAGCGGTACCTGCTTTGCTCCCCGCAGTTTTTAAGTTGTCACTGTAAAATAACAGCGCCTCACCACTCCTCGGGAAATTACACATCCCTTTTCCTATGGCAGCTCTCATAACCTGAGAAGCAAATGCCAAAAGCCTTGATAGCAGCGAAAAACTCGGGATTTTCTGCATGACCAGACAGGTGACGTTCCCGATTTCACCAGCAGTTCTCTAAGCACAGTCTGCAAAAGAGCAGACAGAAAAGATGCATTTTATGGATCGGCAGGAGACCGAAATGACCCAGGTCATCCTCTGAGAACAAGGAAGCACTCAGGTGGGTCAGGGAGAATGGAAGACCAAGAGGGAGAAAGCTCCAGGAGAAGAACAACAAGGTTAAGGGCAAGTTTGAAAGCAGGAAAGGAATAGAAAGTCTGTGTGTCGGCGAGCTCCGGGGCAGCAGGAGAAGGAAGACCTTCTGTGCTGGAAGCACACGTGCTCCCACCGCACAGCTCGGGTCCCAGGGAGGTGACCACCCCTGCCCCGGGCAGGAGGCCAGCAACGCCTGCACCCGCCTCAGGGGTGGCTTGCAGGAATCTGAAGAGGCAGACGGGTATTTTGTGCCTCTGGGCTGACGCAAGCGTCTCCACCCCTTCGTTTGGAAGGACGCTTCCAACTGACTGAAACGTAGGATCACAAAAGCCAAGGGCCCAAATGGGTCAAGTCACAGCCTTCAGAGCAAAGCTTTCTGCTGGGCGGGGGACTCGGCCACGTTGCTGCCCTGACGGAGCCTGGTCGCACATCGCCCACAACCAGCAAGGGCAAGGAGAGCCCAGAGGAGGGACGCTAACCACAACACTCGGCAGCAGATGCCTTTTCAATCCTAAACTCAACAACTCTTGTCTAGATAAGGATCCCTGGCCACGTTAATCGCTCACCCAGCACAACTCCCACTTGTACTTTGGTTGAACTCCAAGTCATGCTATACAGCCCAGGCAGAGCCCCGTACGGCACCTCTAAACAATGGTTCAGGCCACTTCACAAGGCCACGTCACCTCAGGAAATCACAGGCCACTGTTAAAACTCCAGCCAGCTATGGACCTGCTCCCCAGACCCACGGTCTTGCTCCACTTCTGGTGGGAGCACAGGTGGGGCATCTCACCAAGGGTCCTGCCACAGTGGGAGGAGGAACCCCAAAAGTAGGAGCTCGTGCGCACAAGTCCCCAAGCAGCAGGACCTAAGGCTGCTGGCCCTGCAGGTCCCTGAGCAAAGGGTGGGAGCATCTCCCCAAAGGGCCGCTCCACTCTTCTTGGACAGCTTCTGGACATTCAGGTGCTCTAAACATAGGGTGGAAACACAACCTCTGGCCCCAGCGTGTGGGATGCAAGGCTCCTGACCGGTGCAAAGCCTGGTCTGCGCTAGCCCAAGTCCCCACTCTCAGCCCTAGAGCAGGTAAGCAGGACTTGCTGGTGCTCAGTGACACGGTTTCGAGGCCACTTGGTATGTGGTAGCCCCCAACCCCGCTGGCTTCCCCCGCGCTGCAGCCGCCCTGCGAGGCTGCCTGGGAAAAACCCAACCAGGTCCTCACTGCCAGCGATTTCGGAGTAATGCTGCCCTCGAGAGCCCTCGATATCTAGAGTTCGGAAAACAACCCACCCTCCCTCCAGCAACACCCAGATAACGCTCAGCACGGGGGGAGGCGGGACAGGGCATGCAGCTGGAGGTGGGAGGGGATGCGGCGTGTCCCCCCGGATCCCCGCACCCCTTCGCCCCTGCGGATGTCCATGAAACGAGCCCTGCCGTGGCCCCTCGGCCAGGGGCCACCAGGCACCCAAGGAAGGGGCGGTGGGACGCCGGTCCCCGCTGCCAGCGCCCACGCTCGCTCGCAGCATCCCCTGGCCATCACTGGGCTGCCAGGGAAGGGGCAGAGCAATGCCCCGCGAGTGGACAGGGACGGCGGTGCCGCGAAGGGAGGCGGCCGGGCGCCGACCCAGGCGCTCCAGTTGGCCCAGCGCACGGCCGGCACTGGTTCGGATGGGGTCCCCAGCGCCCGGGGGCCAACCCAGGCGCTCCAGTTGGCCCAGCGCACGGCCGGCACTGGTTCGGATGGGGTCCCCAGCGCCCGGGGGCCAACCCAGGCGCTCCAGTTGGCCCAGCGCACGGCCGGCACTGGTTCGGATGGGGTCCCCAGCGCCCGGGGGCCAACCCAGGCGCTCCAGTTGGCCCAGCGCACGGCCGGCACTGGTTCGGATGGGGTCCCCAGCGCCCGGGGGCCAACCCAGGCGCTCCAGTTGGCCCAGCGCACGGCCGGCACTGGTTCGGATGGGGTCCCCAGCGCCCGGGGGCCAACCCAGGCGCTCCAGTTGGCCCAGCGCACGGCCGGCACTGGTTCGGATGGGGTCCCCAGCGCCCGGGGGCCAACCCAGGCGCTCCAGTTGGCCCAGCGCACGGCCGGCACTGGTTCGGATGGGGTCCCCAGCGCCCGGGGGCCAACCCAGGCGCTCCAGTTGGCCCAGCGCACGGCCGGCACTGGTTCGGATGGGGTCCCCAGCGCCCGGGGGCCAACCCAGGCGCTCCAGTTGGCCCAGCGCACGGCCGGCACTGGTTCGGATGGGGTCCCCAGCGCCCGGGGGCCAACCCAGGCGCTCCAGTTGGCCCAGCGCACGGCCGGCACTGGTTCGGATGGGGTCCCCAGCGCCCGGGGGCCAACCCAGGCGCTCCAGTTGGCCCAGCGCACGGCCGGCACTGGTTCG
>VZTV01091825.1:1669-17815 GCA_013400875.1 Anhinga rufa | reverse complement strand
CGGCTCGCCGGGGCCTCCGCGGCGCTCGGAGCGGCTCACGCGCGCGTTTCTGTCCTGCAGATCGATCTTACATGAGGCTGACAGAAAAGGAGGACGAAACGTTGCCCATAGATGTAAGTTTAAGTTTTCACAATGCTCGAAGGCGTAGCGCCGTGTGGACAGTTCAGTCTCTCTCAGCTGCTTTTTTTTTTTCTTTAATGAGATAGGCCAGAACAAGAGGTAAAGTGGTTTTTACATTGTGCTTTCATTTGAGCTCCCCCTGTCAAAAAGAACCACATAAATATTTTCCCATCCCAGCTTCCTGGGGTCTGTTACATCTGACAGAGAGAACAAACCCCGGGTCCAGACCTCGCTCTCCTTCTTTAGAACTACCCTGGAGCATCTTGCCCAGGAATTCCTGAACGTTGCCCAGAGAGCTTTTGCATTCATGTCCTTCTTTGCAGCATAAACATCCTCCTCCTCTCTCTGGCTTTTGTTGGCTGACATTTGTTTATTCAGCGTGGCTGCGTGCCCACTTTGATCCCCGCACAACCTGCTTCGGGAAGGGGATTTTTTTTTTTTATTTGTTTGTTATTTAAATTCCATTTTAGTTATTACCTGTTCCATTTTTTGCTTAACCAGAAAGGTAAGGAGTTCGAATATTCATAACAACCAGTCGTGGCATTTGGACCGAGCGGCAGCTGCCACCGCTGCACAGCGCGTGTTGGCAGCCAACTTGTTTCTCGGAGTATTAGATCCTTAAGTGCACAAGAACAAGTGTTTTTTTTGTTCTAAGGATCTTGCCAAGGAGCTGTGTGAATCAGTTCAACTCATGAAATGCAGACCGATGTCAGGCAGCTGAAGCTCTTCTCAGCTCCGCTGCCATTTTGGCTCTGCTAAATAGGCAGGGTATTTAATCTTCACGTGCCTCAGTTTCCCTACTGTGGAATTGCCTCCTTCTGTAAAGTACTTGCTGTGAGAGCATGAAAGGTGCGAGAGATGCTGTTTGAAAGATAAGATATTAATTTTTTTTGGTAAATATTAAGAATATAATGTGTGTGTTGCATTGTGCTTCCCTCTGTTACAGATAGTTCTTCAGACTCTGTTAGCCTTTGCAGTTACCTGCTATGGGATAGTACATATCGCAGGAGAATTTAAAGACATGGATGCCACTTCAGAACTAAAAAATAAGTATGTTTTATTTCTTCTTTTCATAAACACCTGTATCTGCTCTTCTCTATACAAACTGTGAACACAGTGAAATTGCTCGCTCTTCAGCTCAGTTCTTCTTAAATGCACGTTGTAGACAATAACACTGAGAGGAATGGTCACATAAATAAACCTCTTGCTTTTCCTCATCCAAAATCCTGCTGTGCAGAGTTGGTAGAGGAAAGAAATGTCTATGTGGGAAGTTAGAGCTCAGCAGTCACAAACTGCTGTAGTGAGATGGTCTCCTAAACTACAGGGCAGTCTGCCTGGCTCACCCTCTGTTTGTCTCTCTTTGCTTCTTTACAAGAGTCTGAATTATTTGAATCTCACACTGAACTGTTTGAGGCAGAGTATCTGAAAGACTTTAAGAAAATAAGGGATTTTTAAATCAAGATTTTGAAAAGGATATGTAATTGGATGGGCAGACGCAGCTTCTCTGGCCCTCTCCAAAAACGCAGGGGAGTATGGAAAGTAAACAAGTTGACATTGTTGTATTTCATAGCATTTACCTAAAACCCTTAGCTTCAGGCACAGAAAGGGACAGAAGGCTGACAGTAAACAGCATCAAGGTATGAACACAAGTGAGAGCTGAACTAAGGCTGGCACATTCGGTACGTGTGCATGCGGTAACCGCAGGCCTGCCCTGAAGCTCAAAGAAGGAAGGTGAAGTTTGTCTGTGGGGTGGATAACCTCTGCGTACCAAGCAGTGGCTATTTTTTCATGCTTGGCTTTGTATTTCCTCTGTGTTTTGGTTTAGGAAACTTTATAAAGTGAGCAAGAGTTTTGGATTCAAAACTTGTATTTCCGTGTCTGTAAAAGTTGGTATGCCCTAGACTGACTCTTCTAAAACCCCTGTTCTAAAAGAGTGTTAACGTTGACTTTTTACATTTATTTTGAAGGACGTTTGACACATTAAGGAACCATCCGTCTTTTTATGTATTTAATCATCGTGGTAGAGTATTGTTCCAGTCCCCAGACACAGTGAATTCTTCTTCAAACCAAGATGCTTTGTCATCCAGCTCGTCACTGAAATTTCGAAAACTTGAACCTCTGCGCCGCTAAGACTTTTACAGATTATAATAATAATTCAGGACACTGAGATGTAATATTCAAGTCGGGGATGTAAACACTTTTTTTAATTTCTGGAGCAGTATTTATATTGATCTTCCAGACTTTATAAAGTATATATATATAAACTAAGGACCTTCTTTGTACACTGTTAATGAAAATGACTGAATTGTGAATTGGCAATGCAGTGTAAATTATTCTACAGTTATGCTGTGAAACACATCTTCAAATTTTCGTATATTAAAAAAGGTTGCAGCCGACAACTTCAGTTAAAACAAAAAGCAAGCTAGTTTCTACTGCAGTTAATGTTCTTTGGCAAGAGGGAATGTTCGAGTGCTATTTATTTTCTCAGTTTGCTTGCACTACAGTTTATAGAACTCCTTCAGAAATACTGTGTGCACTGCATCACTTAACAGCAGAAGGGGCAGCGTCTCCTCTTCCTAGAATGCCTAGGAGACCTGCATGGTGTAGGCACGGGAAGTCAAAAAGATTGCTTTCATTTTTATTTTTTTACAATGCTGAAAAATGGTGTGTGAAGGGTTGTGTTGTTTTTTTTTTTTCCCTAGTTTTTCATTATCACATTATTTCCTTGTTGCCCTCCTTCATTTAAATGTCGACTGTCCTGTGTTGCCCCCAGTTGCCTGGGATGTGGCTGTACATGTGGTGCCTGTGTGGGGGAGGCAGCTCACGTCCGATCACATAGGTGATCTGCCATGCTCGGCTTGTTTACCCGCTGTATTTATGTTCTCTTTGGTTGTGATACAGGAATGTTCATCAGATGGCTGAATGCCATGTTGGCACCAGGTACAAGTTCCCGAGTCACCTTCTATGAGCAGTATTTAAGCGTCAATAAGAAATATCCGTTCTGTCAGTGGTCCAGGGGTGGGGTCCAGCCGCCGGGTCTGTTCGCTGGCACTAGTACAGTATAGGTAATCAACCGGTCATGGTACAACTACCCCCTTTTCTGCTGACAGAGCCTTTCAGTTTGATTTCTTTTTTCCAGCTGAGCCCTTCGTTGATTTAAGATTACTGTCTTGATTTCATGTATTAGGACAGATGATGCAGTCCTTAACTCTTACTGATGTCTAAATTCTGATCGCCCCTTCAGGGCTGAAGGAATGCTAAAATTTCTCTCGGTCTGGCATTTCACCTACCTGACACAGCAAAGGGAGGGTAGTTTGAGATACCGATGGGGCCAACTAGAATTTTGCCTAGTCTGAGGATGTCTCACTGCCGCTGTGGAAACCCAGCCTTTTGTCCTAGCATCTGTTTTTTTTAAACTGTTCAGAACTGTCAAAAGGCAAAAAGCTTAGCGAAAATACTGTGTAAACCGGAGCCTCTTTTTCTAGCTCTGCCCGTCCTATGGAGTGGGTGCCCCAGTGCTAGAGCAATATCCATAGCTGCTGCTCTGCAATCACTCTTAAGCATCTGGGTTTGGTTAGGAAGGGTTACTCTGCCAGCTGAAAGCGTCTGAGCTGCTAGATTACTTCCCGGAGTGTCCTGGGTCCCCCCTAGCTGGTGTCACAAATCAGCTCGTGCCAGCTGCTGTCACCAAAGGCCTCCAAACCAGTATCAGGTCAGCTCTCTTATTGCGGACAGAGCTCTTCCCTTGGGGAAAAGGGCTGCTATGCAGCAGTCGCTGCATGGAGGAAGTAGCTGAACCCGTCAGCCAGGTGACCTTGCGAGGCACAGAGGACAAGACAGAAGTAGCGGAGGGAGGGAGAAGCAAGGCAGAAGGTCAGTAACCACTGTACCAGACTGATACTGTGACTGTGGTTGGCAGTGAGCCATTTGCAGAGGGTCTCTTAGAGCAGGACTGCTCACCTTTAATGTCTAAGAAGCCCCATTTGTGCTACCGTAAGGCTACATGGACCTGCCCGAGGTGGAAGGTGCTGCTGTGGGATGGGGTGAGTGGAGAAGGTCGTCTGCTTCTCAGAGCAGGTCCTGCTAGGAACAGCCTGTTAGCTGCATCAGGTCTCTTCTCGTGACAAGTAGCCTTACTCTTCAGCAGCAATGGTTATATCACAAAGCTGTACAAATTATTTTTTCTTATTGATCTTGCAATGTCCAATAAAAATTGATATCTTAAAGCGTTTGGGAGTTTGTTTGTTTATTTCTGACCAACCTGGAGCCTGCTGCAGCAAATCCCTGATGACTGAATATTTAAAAGTGGCTGCCTGGCAATAATAAGAAGAGATTGCCTCAATTACGGCAGCTCCGTGTGAAAGTGCATGCCTGGCCTGGTGTTCATTACTATGAGATAAGATCAGTAGGGGGAATCAAAATAGCATGCTACAAGTAGCCAAACAAAGCATTTAGGAGGGAAACGTCGCCAGCCCGGGGATCTGCCTGCCTTTGAGATTCCTAGTCAACATAGCTGGCATAGTTTCTGTCTTCCATTTAACCATAGTAAAGGCTTTTCTACCATGTGCTAATCCCCAGCCAACCCGCAGGACAGGCCCCTGCAAGGCCTGGTATTGCAGCAGTTGCTGGGGGAAACACTCAGCCTACTCACGGGGCTGGAGATAGTTAAAATCTTGGACTTGAGCAAGATCACTTTTCACTCCCTGTTCTGCTTTTCCATTGGGGGAGGTTGAAACTTAAGCAAAGAGCTAGACGAGTTTGCTTAACTACAGCACCCATCACGATTGCACCAGTGAGAGCAGCAGACTCACCCTTCGTCTGCTTACCACAGCTTACTGCTGCAGCTGTCTGCATCCAGCACTGAATATGAGGGTGTGAAAAAATAATCAGTGTTTTAAGGAAGGGGCACCTTAACCAGCTCCCCAAACTACCTTGTGCTTACTTTGCAATGTGCAGTTCTTCACAGATGAGCTTCCCTTCTTCAAAACCAAAACAAAAGTTGTGCCAAGAGCTCCTTGGATTAGACCAAAGAGGAATAGTTTCCAGTCTTACCCATCATGAATTTACTGTATCATGCCTTGAATTGCTCTGGCTACAGGATGTGATATTTCTACTACATTAAATATTTAAAAAAAAAAAAAGTGCTGGTAATTTGCATTCATTGCTGAAGTAGCCAGTTTAATCTGCATTAATTTTGCTGGTTTCTTCTACTCTTCCTCACCAGCCAGTGAGAGTTCAGTGGGGCATTTTTGTTTCTTTAAAGCTAAGGAGGGCAGGAGTTGTTTAGACCCTCACAAGGTGAGGAGATCACTGCCCCTGCCCTTTCTGAATCAGAGGCTGGGGTGGAAGCACAGCTGGCAGAAATCTCTTTTCCTAGAGAGTTCAGCAAGGGTTGAACCATAGCACTGCTTGTGAAAATAACTCCTGACCACGCATGTCTGACAGCGGCAGAGGAGCTTTGTGCTTCCCCTCCATGCGTCGGCAGAGACAGAGCGTGCTGGAGCCATCGCTGCGGTGCAAGAAGGCAAAGTGTGGCTGTGAGACTCATTGGAGCTGCTCGCAAAGGGTGGGGCTGGAGGGCCCTCTCCCCACTGCTGCCCGGCACTGGATTAAAGCTTTCTCGGGAAAGCTGGTGGCTAATGGCCCCTTCCCGGGGCTCTGGAGCACCAACACAGCCCCCTCACTGGAGAAAGCGGGGAACGGCAATTACTTTCTACTCTAAAATTATTTTTTGGCTTCCTTATCCTCCCCATACCCCGGGTTCCCTTGCCCTTCACCACGCTGCAGCAGAGCTGCCCTTTCTCCACCTTCAGCAAGGACATTAGCGATGGGGACATCCTCCAGCTGGGCACAGCCTCCCCCCCTCGAGAGTGGCACTGCTTCTGCTCCTTTTTGGGGGTCACCTGCACCAAAAGGCAGCAATTTTCCACCAGACGGTTCGGAAAGGCTGAGGCTCACCCTGCAGCGTCCGGGGCCACGGCGCTGCCCCCAAGCTCCCTGCGGGAAGCCCCCTGTCTCGGTGGGGTAGGGAAGCTGCAGCTTGCTTTGCAGGTCCCTGCTGTCCCAGCTGGTGCCTGCACAGAGCTGGCAGGCTGCCTGCATGGAGAGGAAGGGCGAAGAAAGGCTATTTTGAATGTTAAACAAGCAGAAAAAACTTTGGTACCAGCTTTCCATGGCCGGAACTAGCAGCGAAGGCAAAACACTCCTTTGATTTGGCCTTGAGGTTCACCTTGAAGCCGTAATCACCTGGGGGAGAACCATGGCAGAAATAAATCTGGTATTCCAGCAGGTAAAAGCCTTTTAATCAGCCCCACATTGGTCTCAGTGATACAATGTCATTTCAAAACACTTCGGACTGCAACAAAAGCTACATCCTTAAAATGGCAGCTAATTAATTTTCCTGTCCTGCTAACTTAATCCTTTTTCCAGCCAAGAAAGGCAAATGGGAGTTCATGAAGCAGCGAGGCAGCCAGGAGCCTGGCAGCGCGAGCAGGAACACAAGCCCCAGGGCTCTTTGGCAGGGGCCCAGGCCATGTGGTGTCACAGCTTACCAGGCCATTTTCAAAGGAAAGGGGAAAGAAAAAAAAAAACAACCCCAAAACATTAAAAGGTGACATTTGGATTATCAAACCAATGGTTAGTCCTATGCTGGTGGTCCCGGGGAACCCACAGAGCCCCACACAGATAGACGTGGCTGTTTACTCCCAGTTCATACCCCTAGTGTAGCCCTTGCTGCCAGGCAGAGCACCCGGCGCTGGCAGTGCCCTCCGTGCCCGGACTGGTGCTGCCTGAACCAGTTCCTGGGGATTGGCCGGAGGCACGCCGTGCTGCAGGAAAACTTCACCTGGGATTTTAAAAAAAAAGTGGGGGGGGGAAGAAAAAATTCCCCCTCTTCCCCCAAAGTGTTTCTGCTATGTATTTTAGAGCAGTTCAGGGCCAGCCACACAAGGCCAGAGCTGACGTCCTCCGAGCCCCAAGCTGCCCCAGCATCCTCTGTCCCCGGGTCTCTGCTGCAGCGCAGGATGCAGAAGAGTGCCCAGCGTGCCCAGCAAATGCTGAAGCAGTGATTTACTCACCCGTCCCGGACACAGAAGCGCACAAAGCAAGACATTTGCACCAAAAAGCAGTTTTGGAGAAGCCAGTTCGGCAGGCACTCCAAAGAGCAGCTCGCTTCCCCACGTCCATGTGACGCTGCTGCTCCCCAGGATGTTACCAGAGCCTCCAAGGCACCCGCAGGCCTGGGCTCAGCCCCCAGCGAGGGCAACCCCACAGTAAGGCAGTGCCTCCCAGCACAGCACAAAGGACAGGCAGGGGAGAGAGGGGCCAAATAATCCCACCTCCTCCAAGACCACCGCGCTGCTGCTGGTTTGCAGCCCACCATCACATACAGATCTCTGCCCAGGGACCTGGGGGAGAGCGGAGCCACTTCAATAGCAAAGTTACCACCAGCACTTTGAAGCAGAAGACGGCTGCTCCTTCAATACCTGTTCGGAATACAACTGCCTCAGATCACAAAGGGAAAGCAGCAGCAGAGCGAGACCTACAATCATCTCATGTGGGAGGGACCCACATATCCTATAGGGCTGGTTAATAAACCCAGGTCTACTGCAAGTACAGCCATGCTGCTGCCTTGGGTTGGCCAGGGCTGGCAGGAGAGGACAGCCTCTGAAAGGGACAAGGCTGAGATGTCCCCCCGCCTGGCACGATGTGAACGGTGGTCAGGGGAGGTCTGTGAGGCGCTCTCCTCTCTGCCCTTGCTTCTCACACTCAGGCGGTAACTGCAGAGCTTGGAAGGGCCAGAAATGAGGCTCGACCCCACCACGTTCTGGGGAGCAGAGTACTGGGACACTCAGCAGTGATCAGCTGATGTGAAAGTTAAGACAGGAGGACTGGAAAAAAAAAAGAGATGAGTCATGTCAGGTGCAGTTCCAGGATGAGCAGAGCAAGCCATCCATCAGCACACCACAACACCCTGCTCGCAAGGTACCGACTCCGGCCGCACGCTGAGCATGTGCGACAGCCTCCCCAAAGACACCGTCTCGGTGCAGGTTTCCGCCTTCCTGAGGAGCTCCCCATCTGCAAATCTGTGCCCAGAGATGAACTTTGGCTTTCACTGCCATTTTCAACCTCTTACTGGTTTCCTATCATGGCAAGAGCAGTCCCTCTCATTTCCCTGCTTTCACAGCCCTTTCTCGCCTCAACAGACGGGCACACTGAGTCCCAGGGTGCAAGGCAGACCCTGGAAAGGAGAGCCTGCTCTGCTTACATCTGCAGGAATGCAGGGTTTGGCCACCTGGAACACAGACAAAAAGCAACTTTCAGCTGCCCCACAGGAGGTCAGAGCCTCCTCAGGGTCCTGCTGTGTGCACTTGTGGAAAGTGCCATTGCTCACCCTATTAACCAGCAACAGTTTCCCATCACAGCCCAGGCCGTGACTCACCAGTAACCATCTTTCCTCAGGGGATTCACCGCCAGTTCCCAGGAATTGGTCTCACCCTGTTTCACCTGCTGCAAGCCACAATGGATAGCTGCAGCCACAGCTTGGTGAGCATCCTTCCCCGCATCTCTCGCCAGCAGGCTGAGCCCCGGCATGCCCTGCCTGCATCTGGCAGTACTACAAGTGCCACATATTCGTGTTCCTATTTTCTAACAATACTCCTGCAGGAGGATTTGCTGAATGTGATGCACTTAAAACAGTCTCTTCCAGAGGCTGTCAGTCCCCCACAGCCTCCTTTTCCACTAATGATCATTTTGGATAGCAGCTTCTATGCTCTGACTGCTTCTCATCAGCAGAGGGAGGAGCCCTGAATCCAGGGATGCCAGAGGAACTTAAAAATACACTTTCACATGGCTGAGAAAGAAAAGGCGCCGGAGCAGCTCAGGTCAGGAGCCAGAATTCAACTTTAAAGAAGAGGTAGTAAAGCACCATGAGCCTACAGGCTTGGGCGACTTGTCTACAGCCATCCCACCTCCCTCTTTCCAAGCTCCTGCTTTTTTTCCAGCCCCAGAAGAGCACTTCCAGCAAAAGGCACCCACTTCAGCCACCTCTGCACGGAAGCTGGCCGTGGGTAACCTGCCCTGTCCCCACCCCACACTCACCCCATGCCAGACCCAGGCTGGCAGGTCGGAGAGCACAAGGAGGAGCCCACCGACAGGCACCAGAGCCCAGCAGCCAGCGTGTTGTTCTGTGGTAGGATTTTCAACACCACAGAAATAATTCAGTGTACAAGACCAAATTAGGGCATGGATTTTATAATCATCTTTGCTAGTGACACACTATACGACCTTGGGTAAGTCCCTCCATCCATCTTTAAAGACTCTCTCAGAGGAGTGCCACAAGACTTTAATTAGCAGCCCTGAAAGTACTCGAGATAGTTTGTCTCTCTTCCAAAATAACCAACTGCAGATGAATTGGAACAACCTTATTTTCGAATTCTGCAAGCAATTGGGATCCAGGCTGCTCTCAGATCAGTCACTTCAACAACATAATCAAAGTTAAATGTGCCAGCTGTGCATGAAGGATTTTAATATGCTGCACGGACTGGAAAATAGCTCGAAGAACCAATGTTATTTTTCCATGGCTGGGATGTCACTGTCGAGCAGCTGCATTATAATCATCTGCAATCAGCAAAAAGCCTTTTTTTTTTTTTAATCATTTTTTAGTCTTGGGGAAGAGGGCTCATTTTTATTTCTGTCCTACTTAGGAAAGCACCCTTGAATCCCGAGGCACCCACTACTACCAAGAGATAAGGCAACTACTACAGTAGTATAGACTGATCAAAACATCTTCAGCTGTCTACAATCAAACCCCAATTACATTCACAAGTTCCTAAGCTTTAAAAGTCACACCCAGACAATAACTGCTCACACTACCACCTCAAGAAACAATATGTGTATTTTACAAATCCAGCAAAAATCCAGCTCCAGTTGCCAGGAGGCAGTCACCCATCATCACATATCCAAGACCTGGGACAGCTCCAGAGCCAAGTCCCTCCCTGCGGAACACCCGAGCACAGCGCAGCATCCTTCTCTGCAAGGGCCACCTCTGCACAAGCAGACGGGTCACAGCTGCAAGATGAAGCAAGAGGGAAAGTCTTCCAACTCCATCCCTGACAAAAGGCTGAACCTCTCTTTGATATGTTCTATGTATTAAATATTTACAAATAAAATGTAACATTAAATAATGCACATGCTTTGGAGAAAATGACAAGAAATAGGCTGACCATGCAAACAGAGCTTTGCCCTTGTAACTACCAAAATGCTTTGCAAACATCCCCTCCCATTTCACCATCCTGCGAGGTTGTATTTTACAAATGGGGACACACCATGAGGATGCTTCGCAAATAGCTTTCTGTCCCTCCTACCAGCTGCTCAGCAGTGGCGAGTGGAGCACTGGGATACAGCAAATTGCCAGAGGTGCCCAGTATTTTAAGGGACATTATGCAAGACTGCTTGCATTAGAGGAGTGACAGTGACTGAGCTGACAGCAAGCATACATAAATGCCAAGGATCCGGCTACTTCCACTGCTGTTGGAGCTGCTCCAGGACTAGAAAATAGCTGTGAAATTCCCATTGCAGATGTGAAGCTGTAACTTCCCCAAGCTCTCAAAAAAACCCCAAATAAATCTCCAGCAAAAATCTGATCAAGGGTTTCCATTCCACTGCCTTTCCCAGGCCAAACTATTCTTCTGGACTTCACCATAAATTGTTTAAGAGCTTCAGCCCAAGCTCAAAAATCTTATGAAATGCAGCTCCTTTGATAGCTTCCCAACTCACCGTGATTTTGTTTTCTTTACATGGTATCAGCAGTCACCATTCCTGGCAAACCCACACGGCTGCCAACTCAGGGAAGGCACATGCAGCTATGTTCTTCCACTGCATATAAAAATACCCTCCGGTGAGTTTAGCACAAGGCTGTACTGACAGTTTAACTCCTTCCCTGGCATGTTGTTCTTCTGAACTCTGAATAATCTGCTGCTGAAGTTACCAGATTTGCACTCCCAGCCTTGAGAAGTACCTCATACGCTTTTAAAACAAAGGCTCTGAAGTTGAACAGATGAAGCAGAAGCAGCTTTCAGAGCATGCAAGAAGCAGCTGATTTTCCCACCAACTCTACCCATAGCCTTTACCCGCGCTTCCTGCTTGATAGACGACAACAGGGTTCCTGCAAAACTGCCACGCTGTTTTAGCCACTACCAAGAGACACTCGAAAACAGTCAATGCAAAACGACAGAAGAAAAACACCAATGCTAAAGCCAAGCCAACAGTTGACTTTCAAGGATGAAACAACATGCCAGGTTGCAGCTGAACTAGAACGAAGAAAATTGGACACGTCCAGCCTTTTTGGTTTAGTCGTCTTTCCCCGAAATGACAGCCTAAATAAGACAGTCAAAAGCTGATCACAAGATTCAGATTTAGAAGTGCAGCTTAACAATTCCTGCAGGCCACAAGATTTTTGCTAACTCCCAAGGCATTATTCTTCTCCAGTTTCTTCCTTTTCCACTTAAGACAGACTTCAGCTTGTTTTTGCAGACCTGAAAGAAGCAGCTCCTTTTAAATCCAGTGACTAACATCCTTCCTTCAGATCTCTGCCAAACCTTGCTTCTGCCAGATTTGAAGTGTCTTTGGCCTTGTTTTCAGCTTAACTAGGTTGTATATTCTTCAAGACAAGCGCTCTAGAGTCCATTTGCTAAAGGTGTGATGTTGCCATGTTGCTGGTATGAAACACTAGTTTAGCTTTATAGTTTTTTTAAATAATTTCTATTAGCCAGTGCATTTCCACTCACATTTTTCCATCAGAAGTTTCTTAGTTGCTATTAAAGAACAGAACAAAAGGAAACAAACTGAATATGCTACATTGCTGCCATTTCAGCCCGCTGGTTTAAGAGGCAGAACCTGTAGAAAATGTCCAGAAGAAAAACAGAAAAAAAAAAAGTTTGGTTTTGTTGTTTTTTTTTTTACAGTTTCCTGTAAAGGGAGATATACAATTGCTTGACCACTGCAAAGTCAAGCATAGCACAGTAACAGCCTCTGCGGCTTTTATTTTGGAAGATGACAGTCGTTTTCTGATCCTAGTTAAGCACGGGCAAGAATACACTTGCCCATCATAAATGCACCGTGCACACAAATTGGGAACTGCAGCACCTAATAGACATCTGCCGTCAGCAACTGAACTGGGAGCTGCATGGCTACAGTCTCATTTTAGGAAAGCGGAAGACTCCTTGGTGTTTACAAGGGAAAAAAATAAAGATAATGAGCAATGAGGATGCCTAGTTAAGAGGGGGTCAAGGAAATGGAAGAATCAGGATACATATAGGTATCCAGACTCCCAAAGTACCACACAGCCCTTCTACCCACGGCAGAAAGGTAAGCGCTTAATTTGTTCATTCAGATTGTTAAACAACGCTCTTTACAGGAAACACAGCAAGCCAGATATTTTTTTCCCCACTTTCTAATAATATTCTAGTTCAACTGTGCCACATTATTTCAACCTTAGATAAGGGCTCAAAAATTTAAGTTTGAGCAAAGCGCATACGGCTTTCCAGATTTCATCCACAGATCCATACGTATTTGTGGACCTATGCAGCCCCCTGACCCCTGTTGAGGAACACTCCTGTTGTGCAGAGGCTCATCTGCCGCGCAGACTAGGCGTGCTCTCAGTAACGCAGCTGTTGCTTCCAAGGTCATGGTCTCTACCTAGAAAAGGAAAGGCTCGACACTAGCGTAACCTCTCCTGGCTGTCCCATTTGCACACCGAAGTGTGCCACTCAAGGCTTCTGTGCCTGTATTTGTTGAATGCATGTTCCACCCACGTCGAGCATGGCTGTTTGTCTTACGAAGAATTATGTCCGTTAAGATTCTCCTTAACATGATTGTGGAGCATTTACTGTTTCCTAAGCAAGCAGCATTCATTTTGTGCTCCATCTGGGACATGGGGCTGTGCGCACTCCTAGATGGATTACTGTTGCTCCTTTTTCTTCATCTCTTCACTGACACAACCTGTGAGGATGGTACATCTTCCTCCCTTCTTATGAAGGCCCATGTCTAGTTCACTATAAGGTTTCTTCCCCTCTACTATTCTGATCCAAATTCAATTTATTCAGATAAAATAATGGTGAGGTAAGGGAATATTCTCACTGCTTGGACTTCAATGGACTATTTTGTAATTTCTGTGCATTTTCTGAGGTATAAGATTCCAAACAAGTGAACGGAAGTCACCAGCTTCCTGTAGCTAATTTGGCAGCCAACTGCATTACATCACAAGAGCAGGTTTACATACTAACAAGGTCACTAGTTAAAAACTCAGCCCCTACTCAGACACGTAATGATTGAGTGAGTGTCTCTGGAACAAGGAAAGAAAATTAAATAACCATTAACTAGATTGAAGAGAGCTGTCTCTTCTTACCACCTACTACTTCAAAAATAGCATATTACATGCAACTTGATGCATGCAACCAGGCCATTTAAAAACAAGGTATGCACAGTATTATCTGATTTTCTGCAAATAAATTCCCTTTTAAGAGTCCAACATTAGGCATGGGAGGTCTGTCATGGTGACACACAGCTTCCACGTAACAATTTTGAAGGAGTGAATCCCCCTGTTGTATCATTCCAAGGTACTTCTGTGTTGTTTTTTTTTAAAACATTCAGCTGTACAGATGAATAAAAGTTACTTCGAAGAGAAGAATTAGGACACATTTATAGTAACGCCTTTCCTTGTGTCACTTCATTCATATAACACTGTGACAGAGATTTGCTGTTGCTGGATTTATTTCCTTCTTGAATTTCACTGGTGTAATTCCAATGGTCAAACTGCATCTTCCAGAGAGACAAGGCCACTGCTTCAGAGTGGACGGAAAAGATGTCTCACAGGCTGACTAGTACTAAAAATACCAGTAGGAACAGAGTACGGGCTCACCAGCTAAAATCCGTTTCCCTGCCTCTCAAGCACTGGCTAGTCAACCGGAATCCCTAGGATATTTGCAGTACCAGGCAAAGAGCTATTTAACACGAGCACAACTTCAACCTGTCTTTAGAAGAAAACTGTTAGAGGATCAGAGGATGTTATGTGTGAACAACTGAAAATACACAATTATCAGAAGAGTCGCTTACTACTGGCACATTATTGGTACTCCTTTGAAGGAAAAAATATAATTACATGCAGGTGCTTCAGTCTTCTTTGTATGTTTTGTGATATATAAAATTACCTTTGGACAAAATAGAGTAACGGAGGAGAGGATACCAGCTTAGGTAACCAAGGGTTTGGTAAAGTGGAACTTAGTGCCTTTAATACTGAGTAAAAGCGTGCACCCTACGCAGGCTAAGCTGAGTGATGGGGCAGGTGCTCCAGGGTACAAACACATTCTGCAACTGTAAGCACAAACTGTGTTTGAGGATGTGCAGATCAGGTTTGGCTGCAGTATAGCTACACTATTCACTGGTTTTACAAAAATATTAGCAGTCTGTCAGTAACAGACAATTGGAGGAACTCAGTGCTGCCCGCTACAGACTCCTCAGATTAGCACTTATTAAAAATTAATAAAATGGTTTATTTTATATATACATATGTTCCAAAAATTTTATACAGTTAAAATATCAAATTAGTGATCTGGTAACAATACTGTTCAAAATAATCTCTTTTGTATGAACATTAAAATACACGTTTTTAAAAGCGTTTCCTTTTAGTGCTTCCAAAGCACAGCGTGTGCCAAGGCCACCTGAAGAATCTCCGTCCTCCTCACAGGATGAAAGAGAACTGAAGTCGGGGACCTGGGAAGCCTCAGGTGCACTTTCATAATGTCTGCAGACAAAACAGAAGAGAGTCTGAGGTAGATTGTTTAGTGACCATCAGGTGGTAACAGTCACAGGGCTGTCTTTAGCTTTCATTAACACAATAGCAGTTTCTTTACTCTCAATCTACACTGAATCTCAAGTTTAAAGGCATGGCTAGCAGTTCTTGGGAACAAGACCCTTGTCTCTGTGGTGGCAACATGCAATTTTACCAGTGCAGGTGTTTCTGGGAGGGTTTTTTTTGGGAACACACGGGCTCTCTCCACGATGCAGACAGTGTGTGCATTTGACAGTGCCCCATTTTAGTGCAACCTGCTGCCTATAGCACGTAAATGTCTAATGACAGCGTTCAAATGAGTAAATTCTCATCACCTGCAGGAGGGGCAGCAATGGTTATTTTCTTCAGCCTGTTGAGCAAATAGCACCCTCCACAGGAAAAAAGCCACACCTTTCATAGCAAATCCTTAAGGTTATAGCCCAGCTTCTGCCGATAGAGGTTCTTAAAGTTAAAGCTCCACTGCTTCTTCTCAGACTGTGACAGTAAAATCACTTGACTGCCAAGATGGTGAGGGCAGCAGCTACGTCCTCTTCCACTCTTCTGCGGCACAGCAAACTCATTCCTGGTCCATATTCGTCTGGCTGGTACATTATTATCTACTGTTGACATGATTAACTCTGTTGGGTAGGCTGCTGAACTCTAGTTCCTCTAGTATTCTCTCTAAGTGTTGTATTAAGACCCGTTTTTTAAACCTAAGGAAGAGAGGGAGAGCAATTTAATTTTTTTTCTTCCAAAAATACAGCTGAACAACTCAAGACCATTCAGCCATGACAAATCATATTACCAGAGGCTCTCTGTTTCCACTATGGAAGAGCTTGCTTTATTTCTGGCATTAGAGTGGCCAGAAAATTTAATTTAATACAGCTGCTCTTCCCCAACCCATCCAAAATTTTCTGTCAGTCTTCAGTAACAACCTGTCTCTCTATTTAACATTTAAACTTAAAGTAAACACCATTTACTCCATAAAAATATAATGGTAGTTTGACCACTAAAACAACTACAATAATTGAAATATATCAAAAAGGAAAACAGAAATACTAGTACTGGAAAAGTTTATGATTTACTATCATAATCTAATTTAACATTTAATTTATGACTCTAAGTCATTTGTATCTACACAAACCTGGCTGCTTCCTTGATAGCAAATTCAATGAAATACTTCTGAATTTCCATAGGTC
>VZTV01091823.1:220-18505 GCA_013400875.1 Anhinga rufa | reverse complement strand
GCCTAATCAGTCTGTTTATACTAAAGCCCAGCAAGGTCCTCGTAGCAGGAACTCATGTGTTAGCCCTAGTTCTACAGGCCAGGCAAGCACTGCACCCCGTCTTCACAGGGGTGCTGCGTGCTAGTGTCATACCTGCTCCCCAAAAGCCTGGGAGAATGGCAAGAAACAGTACGTATCCCTCAGGAAGGAGGGAAACATTGTATGGCTGAGGATCTAGTGAGATCCTTGATTGTCTTTAAGGAGAGCTCTCGCTGGTCCTGCTTCAAGTTAGTTAACTGTTCCCTAGCTGGCAAGGTAGCAGAAGCGCTACAGAATGTAACACGAAGTAAACATGGGAAATAATAGCCCATTCAGGGCAAGCTCTGTTACAGCTCAGGAGGCATTAGTAGCTCCGTGCTTATTAAGTAGTCAGTCACAAGTGCTGATGTGCAACGCCAGCCAATTCACCAGCCCTTCTTTCCAAAGACTTCCTAAGACTACTAATCTCACTAATGTTGTTTNTGTGACTTGGTTGTTTGCAAACTCTCTTTAATTCCATTTGGAAATAAGTATGGCTGTGTTCATCGGGGATACTTCCTTGAGGTAGCCCTTCACACAGCAGATCGGGAGTTCTGCTCCAGGCACGGAGCTTTGATGCAGCCTACTCTGCAGTCCTATGGCCTCATTCTGCCCATCCGTGTAGCTCAGCTGGGAAGTTCTCAGTCTCTCTCTTGTCCCAACACACCAAGTTAATAATTTCTTCTTTTTTTCCAGTACGTTTTGTTAGGGTGGAATTTTCCTGTTGATGGATTGTATGTTAACCAAAGTGCTTCTGATCTTACAAATACTAGTTCTGGAATGACTTTACACTTAATAAACAGTGAAATACATTTTTTTTAACCAAATAAAATGTAGATAATCATCCCATAATTACCAAGTTACGATGTTCTTGTGAGGAACTCTGACAAGTGCAGTTTGAATGTCTGAAAAAGATTAAAAGTCAATCAGAATAAGACATGATTTTGTTTTATAAGACCTGGTTTACCTCTGTCATGGCTTGCCAGTTGTTCACCTAAGTGGTATAATTAACACTCCAACAAATGCTTGCTTTAGAAGCCTGTAATTGTCCTGCCACCCTTTCAAAAACTGATAAAATATTTGCTGCCCTTCCAGCATCCTTGTAGGTGTTGCTTATAATGAGTGTTTTCATGACCTTTGTCAGCAATTCAGCCGCTTAATTCTTAAAATATTTCTTGTTTCTTGAATGAATATCCTGGAAGGTTGGATGGGTTACAGTGAAGACAGTAGAGGCTGTAGAAATGCAGAAAGTAAAGAGATACTGAAGTAAAGCTGTAAAAACATACTGAAGTCTATGCAGCTTTTATATCCTCACGTTAGTGCATGCACCTGTAAGCTCATAGATTCAGATACTGACCTCTATGTTGGAATCAGTCTTAGCAAACCTTTTGGAGAAGTTTCTATCATGCTCATTACTGCTAGGACAAAGGATTGTGGACTTACCTTAACGATGGAAAAGCTCATGCTGCAATTCATTGCTTTGGTTCCTCATGCGTAAATTCGTGGTTGTTCTCCAGCCTCTGCAGAACTGGGACTCTGAGTGGGTGGGTTAACTCCCACCTTAATGTCCACCTGCCCACAGGCAAGATCCCAAAATAGCTGAAATTACAGTCAGTTTTAAACAACACAGCTAATGCGGCTTATGGCTCCATGGGCAAAGATAATAAAAGCGCTGCTCTTCTTGGAAAGCTCTATTCAAGCACCACAGCTCTCCACACACTGAAAAAGGCAAGATTGTAGTGCAGAAGAGTCCAACTGCGGGACTGAATAGATCCCTAGAAGCAATAATGTGTCCTGGCTCGTTGCATTGTCATTGCCCATATCACACATGAAGAGAGATTGAACAGAAACATTAAATGCAGTGAGATGAGCCAGATTCTTATGGCCCCTTGAATTGTCTGCTTGTCAACACTCATTTAAGTAGGAAATATCTTCCTTTCAGATTAAAAAGTAACATATTCCAGAACTTGCTTGGTTTTATTTCTAAAGATAGTGAGAAACAATGTGCAGGGTGATAAGGATCTGTAAAAAAGGGAGCAGTTTTTGTTCAGTGAAAGACTAAATGGGCTAGAAGTATCCACTTGAAAAGGCACAAGTGGGGCAGAAGTCCATCTAATCATGAATGATACAGAAAAGGTGAACAGGGAGTGATATTTCACTCTCATAACCCAGGTACTGAGAGGTACGCAACAAACTTGTCAGGGTAGTTTCCATACAGGCAAGGGTGTTTCATCAGCCCTAAACTGAACTGCAGAACCTGACGGGACAAGCGGTGCAGAGGCTGGAAAGTGCAAAAGGGCTTAAAAAGGGATTGTACAAAATCACAGCAGAAAGGTCCATAAATAGCTAATAAACGCAATGCTTTTTAAGAAACATCTTCAGGCTAAGTCTCTAAACTCCTATTACTTGTCACTGGGCAGGTACACTGGGCTAAACAGACCTTTGGCCTGACTCTTCCTATGTTATACTGCTACGTACAAAGTTCAGCTCAAAGTGGTTTTGGGGTTCTACCAATGGTGGTTATGGGTAGTGCGTCAGTTCCTGTGCCTATATATTGAGTATCCTGTGGTTGTCCAAGTCCAGAGCCACCTCAGAGATAATGGATCAAAACAGAGGATCTGTCAAACCCCTGATTTCCTCTGCTGTGACAATGTCAGAGGCCCCAGACAAGAAAATGGTTGTCAAGGCTTGAACGATGGGTCATACATGCATGCAAACTTAAGTGCTGGTTCACCACAACTTACAGGCCAAGAAACATGCCAAAGACAAAGACCCCAAAGCTCAGGCTCTGCAGGGCAGCCAGCCAAGCTTCCAAGCTTTCTTCACTGAATATGGTTTTAGGATCCCAGAGAAACTGAGCAACTTTTTGTATCAGGAAGTGAACAAGCTTTGGAGCTGATATGTCAACACCACCAGACCCATCTGTCAGTAGTTTCCTTATCAGGAGGGCTGATTACTCTGGGAGGTGGTCTCAGCCACTTCTAAGCCCTGCATTACAAATGGGAGTTAGAGTTTGATCTTGAGATCATATTTGAGGACAAAGTGATTTGAGGTCAACCTGCTCCAAAGTCTAACTAGAAATACCAGATATTCTGTGGAAGGCAGGGATGAACCTGGATACTTTCCAAATCTTGTGTTTCAGAGGGATAATTTATGCCTCTTCCTCATTTGGCTGATTTCCAGGGTCCTCAGACAGAGCACCATAGCTCAGCATGCCCCCACCTGGACAAAACAGTTCCGGTTCCTAGCTTTCCTAATGTGGCAGGAAAAAAACACAAAGCCCCTTTCCCTCCTGCCCAAGTTGCTCACAAAGCACTCAGGGAGGACCTGCTATGCAAACTTGTCCTCCCTCGCAGCGTAGGTGCTGGGTGAAATATGTTTGTCTTTGGCGAGCAGCTGGCAGAGGCCTGGTGGCCACCCACGGGAAGAGAACAGAGCCCACTGTTCGGGAAGTCCAGATCTCCATTATGGGACTCTCATCTCCATTACTTTGTGCTGTCTGCTAGGGTTGAGGGACTCAGTTCTTTGTGGATGATTTCCACAGATCTGCCTCCAGTAAAGCCTCTTTAAAGATTTCCACATCCCACAGTTCTCATGGGCTTTTGTGGGCTCTAGTTAAGGTTTTTCCTGGAGGATGCCTCACCTCAGCAGGGCTGATGTCTGTCACAGCAGCCTCCTTTGAGTTTCTGGATGTCTTACTCACTGCCACAGCTATTCATGAGGGTGCCCTCCTGATAGCCACTGCTTCTGCTCAGCATATATTAAAAATTATGGCAGATCATCCTTAGCAAACTTCATCAATAGCATGCCCCTTCAGATATCTGAAGTTTTTCCCATGCTTGTGACATTTTCCCTCAAACTAGATATTCAGATGACCTGTTTTGTTTCCCTTTATATCGCACTATACTGAGATCCTGGGTGCCCTGGATCCCAAGAAATCTCTGTTCTTTTTGATCCACAGGGCCAAACCTCTTGGGCATACTCCAGCAGTCGCTTTGATAGCCCTGCTAGGCTGTCTTCCCTGTGCTTTGCTACACCACGATTTTCTGGTGTTGCAGTTTGAAAGGACACACTTGAGACTGCACATCTGGTCAAGACCAAATGTTCTTGAACACGTTTATGCAAACAGCAGCCTCAGCACAGCTCTGGCAAATACAGCGCTGGGGGACCTGTGCACCTACTACAGCTAAACCATGGAGCAATATTTCCACCAGCTCCGGGTCTGGACAACATACAGGCCCATAAGACCAGAATTTACATGTAAATTATCATTCAGACAACTCCAGTAATTCAGAAGTGACATCTTCTCCTCAGGATTTGTTGTGTCCTCTGATAGACTGCAATTCCTGCTGCAGCTTTGCTCTGAAGTTAGTCATTTATTACTAAAACCAAAGCTAATTGTCAGAGACATGAGGGAAGTAGCTGTGTGGAAACACAGCCTTGAGCCAGTGCCGTGCCACCATCGTCTAAACGCTGCTCTCAGGGACTTGCTGCTTGAAAGCTGAAGCTCCAAGCAGGGAAATTTGGTCTTATCTATAATTTTCACTTGTGCATAGCAGAAAATCTAGCTTTGTACATTCTGCAAAGTCCCTTTAATGCTGGACCTCTGAACAGAGCCATGTCATTTCTCCTGGACTGACAAGAGGAAGAAGATACAGCCCAGCTCTAGCTGGGCTGAAATGCTTACTCCAGATGAGTATTTCGTTGACTCCAGTCAGTATTAATCACACACAGTCCCTGAGAGGATTGGAGCCAATGCTGTACTAGATTCTTCTGGGTGAGCAGATCCCTCATATTTTACTTCCCTCTGGGAGTGCCTGTCAGAGCTGTTTCTCAAGAAAACAGCACACATGCACAGAAACTCAGAATTGCAGAATAGCCCAGGCACCTCTGGAGGCCATCTGGTCCAGCCCACCCTGCTCAAGCAGGGCCACCTACAGCAGGTTGCCCAGGGCGATGTCCACATGGCTTTTGAATATCTCCAAGGATGGGGACCCCGCAACCTCTGTGGGCAACCTGTGCCAGTGTTTGATCATCCTTGCAGTATAAAAGGGTTTTCTTATGTTTAGTTGGACTTCCCTGTGTTTCATTTTTGGCCCATTGCCTCTTCTCCTGCCACTGGGCACCACCAAGAAGATTTTGGCTCTGTCTCATCTATACCCTCCCATCAGATACTTATTGATAAGATCCTCCCTGAGCCTCTGCCTCTGAGAAGTCTCTGAAGCTGCCTAACACAGGATCAGATCCAATTTATTTTTACTTCACAGGTTCTCTTTAACCTGGCAAGGTGACTCCGGGCACTTTCCTCCAAAGCCCATTTACAGGTTTTTAATAACTGTCACAGTGCCAGGAATTTGCTGCATGGTGAGAAGCTGCTGAGAATAATTAGCACCAAGGGGGAAATGTCAAAAAGATTCAAATGTAACATTTATACAAAATGCTACTGCTTTTTAAAGTTCCTGTCAGCTGCAGCACGAAACCTCTGTGAGTCCCCAGCCCCCAGGGTTCATTCCACCTACATAGCTATGCACAGCAAGACCCCCCAGATCTCCATTTCTCTTCCCTGCGAGGCTGGTCCCAGCAGCACAGGGAGCTGGAGAGCCACATGAGCTCCTCGATGCCCTGGCATCCCACACATGCACCTTTCTGCAGGAAGGGTTTTCTGCAGCTCACGCCGCAGGAAGCTGCTCAGGCTGTCTGCATCTCTTACCTCACATGACTGCTCAACCTGTCTCTCCTATTGCCTCACTTTCCTGCTTGGTTTTGCCTCCAGCCACTCTGTCACCGTACCTAGCTCTCTGGATCTGCAAATCAGTCCCCCAGTACTGGTGATGAGTTATGCAGCATGTTCCTCCTGCTGCCCTCATCCTGCTGGAAATTAATTGGGCAGTTACTGCTGTGAGCTGCAAGTTTTAAATCTTTTGCCTGTGAAGAAGAGTCTGTTTTCAATTAACACTTTGCCCCCTTGCAGGGCTCAGTGCCTGTATCTAGCATAAGGGGTTTACTGCAGCCTTCCTAGGGCTTGCATTGCTTGGACGGCGGAGGTGTAACACTGGAGGTGCTCAGGAAGGGATCAGTGATTTCCTCCAACTCCCCACTTGCTCTGTGGCTTCCCTGACACTCCGGTGGGGAAGTGCCTCTTCCTGCCAGCACAGAGGTGATCTGCTCGTAAAAGTGCACGCTTCATTGTGTTGGCTATTTGCATGTCAGATTGAGGCTTCTCCATGCCAGAGCCTCTCTACTGGTGAAAAAAAACAGAAGAAAAGTGTTTGCTGGTGAGACTGAACAGAAGATTCAAAACATCTAAGGGACTGGTGCAGGCAGCTTTCTCCCTTAATGTTCACAAGAAATTGCTTCAATGGTGAGAAAAAAAAATCAATATATTTCTTCAGCAATTGCCCAAATAGATGTGAAGAACCAGTTCATATCTCCAGAGCACTTCAGGAGCAGCCAGTTAGCTCAATGGCAGCCCCACTGCGAAGTGCAGAGCATACCGGGAATGGCAAGTGAGCCATGGCAATGTTAAGACTTTTAGTGCTCACCTGGGGTTTAAAGACAAGGTGTTTCTGCATCTACTGGTGGTGATAGGATATGTTTATCCCATCCAGAACACAAAGCTTTGTATTAACCAAGCACATGGTGGTGACAGCATTACCCATAAGATGTGAAGTCATCTGAGAGGGAGTCTGAACACCCACCTCTAAGCTTGAAGCAGAAACCCTCTGTGCTACCTGGAGCCACTGGACTACACGGAGCAGCAGTGATGGCAGGTTGCTGTTGAAGATGTTCCATTTTGCATAGAGCACTTATACACCTGGAGGAGCAGTATACAGATCCCAGGTCCGCCTCTCTACTGGAGAGTAGCTGCTGGATTTGTTGAGACCAAGAAATGTATGAGGCCCACAGGCAGATGACAGGGCTGCAGTTGCCCATCTTTCCTGCGAAGGAATGTTTAGCAAAGTTCTGGCTGGCTCACTGTGGACATAGAGCATCCCTCTGCACCAGAGGTTCATTTATGTTCCTTGTTACAGTAACTGCAAGACCAAAGTTATATAAATTTAAAAATAAAGTTATAAAGTTAAATAAATATGGTGTTCATTAGTGGCTATTGGGCTTTTATATCTTAGGCACTGTGAGTAACATTGCAAGACTATCTTAATTCCGTCTTTTTAGAATTTATTTTAAAATGCACTCTTTGTAATCTGTCTCATGGAATAACTATTGCACAAACAGAAATACCCTGCATTAGACAAATACAAATCACGTTTGAGCTGACTGAGTCATCCCCTTCAGGGTACAATTAATTATTCAAGAAGTACACATCCAAATGTTGCATAAGAGCTCTCCTCCTACTGAAATTATCAAATGCATTTAAAAATTTATTAAGGAGGAGACAAATAGCTTAAAACACCTTTGTGAACTTCTAATTATTTTCAAGATAGTTTCAAAGCAAACAAGTATAAAACATCCATAACTCAGCATACTGCTACATGCTACGTGCTCATGGGCATGTAGAGCTCGCAGACAAAATCTTACCATAATGCATGAATCCATTACTATTCAATACTATATCACTGCCCTCACAGTGAGAGCTCATGTCGTTGACTTCTCTGGGAGCAGAACTGCCCCCGAGATCACTGATGGTCACAGCAAAACATCTTGACTCCCTGATGTGCCCTGCCTGCAGCACCCCTTTCTAGAGCAAGCATTGCATGGCCTCTGTTTCTGAGCAGCAGCATCCTTCACGGGCAGCAGTAGTCCACAGCTGCTCTAAAACTGTGGTCTGATTTCAGACAAAACCAGGGTAAGCCTAAGTTTAAATCACTTACTCGAGGATGTTATTGAATAGAAAATTATGACTGTTTTTCCTAGCAGCAGAAAGCAGGGATTTTAAAAAATAAGCTATTGAATAACAAAAATTACCATCTTTGCTGGGCAAGTGTCTCAAATAATTTTCTTTATGAATAAGGGAGATAAAAAAGGAGATCTACTCACAGGCTGAAGAACAACAATTTTTTATTTGCCTAATTATTTGTCAAGGGTTGTAGATCAGCCCTGTCAGACAGGCACAGGGAAATGCTCTGTGAAAACAACAGAAGTAGATTAACCTGGTGGGGCTTCCTCACAGGCGTGCTGCAAAGCTCTAGACATTTCATCAGTCCTGCAGGGAAAATTGCAAGTCTGTTGGTTCCTCCTAAACCACTTTAAACTTTCACACCACTTGGCTCTCAGAACTGGTATTACTTAACAAATCCCATGGCATATAACACTCTTAGAAATTCTTTTTCATGCAGTCTTAAATTTTACTTCCCTGCCCAAATAGTCTTCTCTATTTCTTCCTTCGACTCAAAGCAGAATAGCTTTATAGGAAAAGACAGAGCTCAGCGCTATATAAACACAATGAAAACGGGGGAGTTTTGCAGCCTGTAATGACCAATTCACAGTTACTATTTTGTCTTTAATCAACTCCTCTGTCCCCAGTACCTGTGAATACTGCAGTGGTGTAATTTCTCTACAAAACTGGGAGAAAGTTCTCCATAGACAGTGGGATTCCTTTTAACATCCTTTTCCCAGGAAATCAGGCTGTTTTGCTCTCTGTTATGCCTAAGAGTCTCCAGCTAAGTGCAGCAAGTAGCTCTCTTAATTCAGGAGGAATTAAGGAATTAAGTCTGAAAGTACTGGACAACCCCGTGGTCATTCCACTCAAGCTCGAGCCTGCATCAGCCTGGCTTTACCTGCTGCTCACAGCAGCAGCTTTGGGGCAGAGCAGCAACAAAGCTGGGGCTCATCCATCCTTTCCTTCATCCCTCAACCTGCACGGGCAGACTGGCCACTGACAGCCCCCTCTGGCACCTGCAATTGCAACAGTACAGCCTGGGAGAGGAGCTCTCTCTGTGTCTCACCAGGGCCCCAGATGCAGCCAGGGGTCTGTATGCCCCTATAGCATTCAGCTGAAAGATGCCTATATCCCCCGTTACCCCAGAGACTTCAGTCTGGGAGAATATTCAGTTTTCACCCATTCCCTCTCCTGTGCTCTCGGTCACAGCACTGCCCATGACGTGTTCATTATATGAGGTGTTGCCATTCATTGCAGGATTTTTCATACCTCCCTTTTAGCTCTCTCATTTTACTGCACACCCCAAGCAGCATCAGTGGGATTTCAGACAGCTGTTACTGATTTACTTTTTTTACTTAATCATGTAATTTCTAAAAATACTACCCAGCCTTATGCTTTACATTCTGCTCTTGGCTGCACTGGTTAAACCCCCCTGGCCTTCAGTAGGTGTCACACAGGTTAGCAAAGAGCTGGAGGTGGCCCTTAATATGTCAGTGTGCTCTTAGAGGCCTTGACAATGGGATTTCAAACTGCGTTTAGTGAGAGGCAGTATTATATTAAGGCAGTAATCAAACAATTTCAAAGTGCTTCCTAACTACGTTCACAGCAAGAAAAGCTTTCTGGTTATCAGTTTTTTTCATCCTTGGG
Organism: Anhinga rufa; assembly: GCA_013400875.1. Taxonomy (NCBI): domain Eukaryota; kingdom Metazoa; phylum Chordata; class Aves; order Suliformes; family Anhingidae; genus Anhinga; species Anhinga rufa. Next base: position 8,964 of record VZTV01091823.1, on the reverse strand, counting down.
AACTGCATCAAAACAACACCCCAGCAGTTCGCGCTAGTGCTGAGATGAACACCAGCCAGGGACCAGTCCTGCACTCACATGTTGTGCTTCCTAAAGGTGAAACTAAATGATTCTTTACCCACAAAACCTTTATGAGCTTCATACCTTGCTTGTCAGGGCAGTCCTGATTAACTGAAGCACAGGGTATCATGTTGGGTCTGCACAGCTTCAGTTCAGCAGGTGATGCCAGAGCAGCCTCAGGCTCCCAGCAAGGCCTGTCCAGGTTCCCCTGGACATGGAAAACCTCTTTCCCCACATCAAGAGGAAAAAAGGATGCTTCATCTTTGTTCTTGAATGTAGAAAGTTCAATAGCCCATTTCCAGAAACATTCTCATTCCTGCATCAAATTTGCTTTCAAGTTCTGTGTATTTGTACTTCCAAGTTTAAAGGGAACTTACAGTTCCCCTACTGGGAGGTTCACTTTTTGGACATGGGAAGAATTTCATTTCCACAACTTCATTTACTTCTCTCTACTTAAACAATAAAGGCATAAAAGTAATGCTGCAGATTTCTGTGGGACATGTACCCATTGTAAACTGGTCCTTTTGGGACCTTCTCACCACTACTAGAACAGGTCTCCTGAGAATTAACAGGTACTCAAAGGTACCTGAAATTACAGCATTCAATTTTCTTCTCACTATGGATATCACTGTATTTGGCCACAGGCTTTAAGGTTGGAAGGAATTAGTTATTGTCTAGTCTGATGTGCTGCAGAACAAAAGCTGTACGCCCTCCTGGAGGCTGGGTGCACAATCTGGGGGAAGAATGAGGTAGGCAAGATGGGACGTCGCTGGAGGGAGGCATGGCAGTGTCCCTGGGAAGGGGTGAACGGCGCGCATGGGTTTAGGAGGGGCTGAGTGGTCATGGAAAGCAGGGAACGGAGGGGTTATGTGCGGTGGGGGCGGGAGGAGCTCTAAGACTTGCAGAGAAAAGGATAGGACAGACAAACAGTGTGAGACCAGCTACTCTGTTGTTATAGTAAGGCCTCTTTAAGGGCTAACAAGAAAAAAATTACAGCACTGAAGGGACCAATTTATTTAACTTTTAAAAAGTAAAACCAATTCTTTGCATGTCTTGGAGTGCCTGGCTTTCTTTGACATTTATAAGCCAAAATATTACTGTATAGATAAATACAGATCTTTACTCCAAATCATGCTTGAATATTAGAAAAAAATTTACACAAACTCAAGTATTCAAAGACTGATGGCTTCTCAGTTACATTTTATCTCAGTTTCCACTGAAATCCTTTTTCTGTCATGATTTAGTTATGACCTAAGCAAAATTTATTTCAAAACTAGGCCCAGTAATGGTTTATCTTTGGTCAAGGTCTTTAAAGAGTGGTCAGCCATAAAAGTTTCTTCTCCTCCCTGTCTGCAGACTTCCAGACAGTCTCTATCTCCTTGTATACTTTGTCTTCCCAGCTGATTTTCAAGGCCTGTGGCAATTTTTTCTGCACATACCTATTGCTCAGGAGTTATTTCATCTCCTCCTTTCAGAGCACTGCTCTGTGCTGCAGTCCTGGCAAAAGTGATGAAACTCCAGACGCCCTCCCGCACCTCCAAAGGGTTGCTATGGGGTACATGATTTCTGTGTGGAGCCTCTACGGGACTGCTAGAAAAGTCACCTCCCTCTGCCAGTTCCTGGGACATTCCTCCATGGAGAGCAGCATCAGTGGGGTACATGAAGAAGGAGCTGGAGCAGTGGTGCTGCAGAAGCAGAAGCAGTCTACCAGCAAGACAATGGGTCTAGAGCACATACTGGTTGAAGGGGGCAGGACAGGACAGGAAAAATAAGTTTTGGGTTTTTTGCAAAACCCTTACTTTGTGCCTGGTGAGATGTGATAGCTTCAGATGTCAACCGGTACTACAGTTCCATGGCTGTTAAAGTACAGGTAAGTCCATGGAAATTTGTGGATTGCAGCACATTTGAAAGTAAAGCCACAGATATCTAAAGCTAGACACCTGCAACCAAAGGGACTTTAGTGAACTTTAGTGGGTCTCCATTTTATTTTACCTTAGTTTTCTGGCCACTGGAATAATCTGTAGCTTTGGAAAACTGTACATCCATTTAAAGTAAATTTTATTTCTTCTCATGTATTATACATGACAGATGAGTCCTCAGAACTTGTTTGGTACACGTATATGTTTGTGTACATATATATGAGCAGGGTAATCGCACAACTCCAGCAAAAAAGGCTTTTCAATGAGGCTTATTTTTCATGAAACCCACAGAGAGGCACTTTATATTACAGATTCATTTTGGCTGACAAATATATTTTAAATACTGCTCCTTACATCAGCTCTGCCAGCTCTTCTTTGCTAATAAATTTGAGGTTTGGGAATCGAGACAAACAGAATGTACAGAAATGAAAACCTACGTGATATAAACAATGTCAGTCAGAGTCATAAAACTTAATGTATCAAAACCCATTAGTGGTAATTCTAGCTATATCTGGCAGTCGGAAAGGAATAGATTAAGATTTTTTTTAAAGGCTAAAAAAAAAGACAGGTATTTCTCTTGATTTAAAATCAAGATTCAAAGCCAAGGCGAATTGTTTGCTTTCAAAGAAAAAAGGAAGATGTATGGAAGCTGCAACATCAGCCATCAGCTGGGTGGAAGGCAGGGCTGCCCGATGGTCTCATCTCACATGATTAGTGTAAGCCTGTTTGCCACAGCGAGCACTACAGCTGGCTTGTGGCCAATGGCAAACTAAAAGCAGACTCGGAGGCTGGCTTTGCTTTGAGGAGGTGGTGGGTAGGGTTCCACCACAAATGTAACAAGCTCAATCCCACCCCTGGGGCTCATATTTGGGATCAAAGAGAGAGGTACTGTCAGTTTGGTTCACCTCTTAGAGGCCGTGCAAACTAATCCTTTGCCCAAATGGAAATTTCTCTGAATGTCATATTTGAATAACCACTTTCCACCCTCAGTGAGAGAACAGGAACAAGCGCAGGATCAGAACCCCTTGAGGAAGCCCTGATGAAACCTCCTCCATCCTCTGCAAGCCGGCTTTATTTAAACTCCTTGGAGTTATTTTGAAATGACCCTTTTATCAAGTAATGGAGAGTAGAATGTGTATGAACTGCTGGTTTTAGAGTCCTTTTTCTCTCTGAATGCTCTTCAAGCTCCGGAGTGTGTTATGCAGCCCCTCTTATGTTATGCACCCTGGGATAATCTTTCATGGGAATGAAGTGGATCTCAAAACAGTTCCTTGGGTTTTCTGCTCATTTCAATAAATCTGAACAAGAGCAAAAGATTTTTGCTGAAATTCTATTGTCAGAAAAACTTTCCTACTGTATTTAAAAGCCCAAGCTGGTAAGTCTACAAAGCCTTCTTAAAAAAATTAACTTCTGGTTATACTTTTATAAGTTCAAAATTAGGATTGACCAGAAAACTTTGATTAGAAAGGCATTTAAGGGAAAAATAATTTTTTGAAAAATGAGTGTTTTCCTGGGAAAAAATTCTTTTTTTGCACAGGTTTGAAGTAATTCACAGTATTCTGTGAACTGTCATGAATTGTCTTGAGTCTGCAGGGTTCAAGGAGTCCTGGCTTCTTTTCTCTTTCCCTTCCTCTCATGGGTCAGAGTCTGTAGAAAATAGTATGTCCCATTGGACAACACATACCTCCTTCTGGACGTGTTACGCAGTCTTCTGGGCTCAGCTCAGCGGAGCAGTGCATGGGGAAACATCGCTGCAACATCATCCCTCACCTTTGCAGCTTAGACTGGAGCAAAACCGAAAACTCTAAAAGTTGCTGAGCTTTCCTCAGGGCTCAGTTATCAAAGAACCTGTAACTTCTGTTGTTTCATAGTGAGAAGTGAGCTAACGATGCCCTGTGCCTGGCAGGGTGATAAACGTTAATGCCTGGGGACACTGGCTCTGTACTTCAGCTTGTACAATGGTCATGCAAGAAATCGTCTTTCCCAAGACCCCTACAGGGATCAACCCTTCTCCTGCTTACTTGAGTGACTGGCCTCAGTGCTCATCCAGAAAATGCAACAGAAATAGTTACTGCTTTTCAGTGAGCAGTTACCCAAATTCCAGTGCCTTGGGCATGCAAAACTGAACAGATTTGAGCCTTTGCTTTTTTAAAACAGCACCCAAAAATCTCCCTTCTGGAGCTGTGTCGTGGTTTAGCCCCAGCCAGCAACTAAGCACCACGCAGCCATTCGCTCACTCCCACCACCCCTGTGGGATGGGGGAGAGAATCGGGAGAGCAAAAGCAAGGAAACTCGTGGGTTGAGATAAGAACAGTTTACTAATTAGAATAAAATAGCAATAATAGTAATGATAATAACAATGATTAGGATAATAATAATAATATAATTATGAGTAAAAGAACAAGGCTGAGGAACAAAACCCAGAAAATCACAAGTGGTGCAACCGCTCACCACCTGCCAACCAACGCTGTCAGTTCCTGAGCTGTGATTGCTGCCTGCCCTGGCCAACTCCCCCCAGTTAATATACTGGGCATGACATCATATGATATGGAATATCCCTTTGGTCAGTTTGAATTGGCTCCCTTGGCTGTGCCCCCTCCCTTCCCGGCTCCTTGTGCACCCGGAAGAGCATGAGAGGCTGGAGAAGTCCTTGACTAGTTCAGCACTACCTAGCAACAACCAAAACATCAGTGTGTTGTCAATGTTATTCTCATACCAAGTCCAAAACACAGCACTATACCAGCTACAGTGAAGAAAATTAACTCTATCTCAGCCAAAACCATGACAAGCTTTCATCAGGATCATGTAAGTGGTACTTCTAGAGCTTTGCCTAGTGCCTTTTTGCTATTTTCTGTCTCTTGGTGGTGTGTGTCTGCTGTGTATTTGCTTTGATATGCCACTCAGCTTGCTGTTTCTGCATTATCATTACATCCGCAGTGGGAAACCCCATGACTGAATGAGTCAATATCACATATGGCCTAATTTTAGGGATTAGATTTAATTAGTACAAGCCATCACTGATACTGTGTTTTTCCATTGTTAGGCCAAATATATACAAAATTGTCATTGTCTACTGACTGGGATTCAGTGTCTGTATTAACAGTTTTCTCAAGCACCCAGAAAATTGAGCTGATACAACTATTTACTATTATTAGCCAGTCTGGCTCTCAATGGCAAAATTCAGACTGATGGAAGTAAGGGGAAAAACTGAGTTTCGGACTGCAAAATCTTAAAGCCATTGGCCTGTGCCAGCATGATGCTTAGCTGTACGTAGTCCCATTAGGCTAATGAGGTCTTAGGGTTACATCCGCACAGACTTTTTTGCAGGATGTGGTGCTTAGGATTTGTGGCTCTTATTCTTTGTACACAGTCATTACAGCAACAGCTGCTTTTAAATATTGCATGTTTGTTTGCATGTTTTATGGATTTCTTTTGAAGATGTGGATCTCTCTTAAAGCAGTTAATAGAGATGTGCAGAACAGAGTTTGATTCTGTTTTCCTCTAAGAAAAATCAAAAGGCCTTAAAGTTCTTTGAGACCTGCAAAGCCAGTGTTTGCTCCCTCGAGGTGAACTGAGCACAGCAAGGAAACACCAGGCAGAGGGAGGTCCTGATGCAGAACGCATGCTGTCCTTCATCTCTGAATCAGAGCAATACTGAACACTGTCCTCAGCTTGCTTACATCCCCACTTTCCTGGTATCAGCACCACTGACACACATGGGTTTTCATCAAGGATTGGGTGGGGAGAACTTTCTGAAAAATCTCTTGGAAACGTTGCCGAAAAGAGGATTGTTTTAATGTGTTAACTTCATATTACTATAATATTATAGCTTCATATTATAAAGGAATAAATGGACAGGACTCACTAAACTCTAACATACTTGCTCTAGGATCTTTCAATTTAATTCATGTGGGGCATGCCTTGGCACATGCATGAAACTGGTTATTCTAAGTGAAGGAGATGCTAGTCCTGTTTCTGCCTCAAAGCTGAGCAAAGCTTCAGGGCACTCCATCCCTGACCCAGCTTCTTCCTGGTGTCTCAGGAAGGATCCCTGTGGGGCAGGAGGTGGCCTTCAGGGCAGAGAGATCAGAGTTGGGGGGCCAAGGGGAGGGTAAAAGTGTGTCTTTAGTCCCTGCTGCCCTCAAGAGGCACTCAGCAATTCGCCCTTGCACCCTGGGCATGCAGACAGCAGACACAGCCTGCCCAGAACCTTGGGAAGCCCTGTCCCTACCAAGCTCTCAGCAAAGCAGATATACCTGACAGGGGATGGTATCAAGAAAGCAGAAGGGAGACCTTCAGGAGAGAGCAGACTGGTGTGCAAGGTCAGCACTGGCCACAGCATGCCCCTGCCCTTGGCAGGCACACCCAGAGACCAGGGTTTCTTGCCGTGTGTGAGGCCTGCAAAGTGTCAGGTGCTGCTCTCAAAGACCCCTCTGAACCACGCTATGCAGCCCCCAGTACAAGGCTGTTGCTCCACATGGACACTGCAGGTCAGCACAGTACAGCAAACCCAGGGCATGGGGCTATACATCCTGATTGAGGTTGTCCATACAAAAATCAGGTACATAGATCTCATTTGAGAAGAGGGAGATCACCAGCACACAGTCCTGATGCAAACTGAAACCTGATTTGGAAAGGATCCTTCCTGATGCTCATGCATTGATTCAGTGTCCAGCTGTAGCACCTCTGTGTCCATATTCCCCATATCTCTGAAAGAGAAGCAGTAAAATACACGGCATAAAGTTACTCAGAAGAGTCTCACAGGAGTTCATGTGCAGGGACTTCACTAGTCAGCAGCTGTATGGGCTAAGGGCTATAAATCAACCTAAGCAACTTTCACATCCAGGAAACGAAATGGTGGTAAACTTAACAGCGTCCACTGCCTGCAACAAGATGTGCTACGGCTCTTAACCCTGGTGTGGAGGGCAGACGTCCCACCCAAAACGTGTAGGATGAGTGGAGAGAAAAAGAAGGTAGGAGAGCAATTAGATCAAAACCTTTTCTTCCCTAACTGAGCAGCAAAAGGAGAAAATCAACTTTCTGAATCATGTAAATATTATTCATGTAAGCCCAGGGCCTTCTTAAACATGTAAAGCAGGAATTGCCTCTAGAATTTGTTCTTCTCTTTTAGAAACGTCTAAATTTGGTTGGTAATTGATTCTTATCTGTGCTGGCCAAAAAAAAAATCCACGGATTACTCACATTTGACTTAATTTGAATAAATGTATTATCACTGGCATGACTGCTAATTATCCTTGTACTCAGTTACTCAGATTAAGATCCTATGCCTTGATCAAAGTTGGATAAACTGTATTAGGGAAAAGATGTTTATTTGCCTAAACCTGTGGTCGTATTCACACACAGATAACAGTGTATAGCAGGGGTTTGACCTTTGACAGGATGAGTCTGACCATGCTGCTACTTCAGAGCAATTAGCACTTTTCCTGCCTTCTGACAAAGGGAGCCAGGCTCTCCCATCTCAGGAGATGGCAAAGGGACTGATGGTTTTTCATAGGACCTGGCTGGGAAAAGGAAGTTGGCCATGTTCAGCTGCTCAAAGGTCTTGTGTTCTTCACTTCTTTTTCTCATGTCTTAATCTCATTTATCACGTTTTGTCCCTAGTCCTGAAACAGCATCCCACAGAAAGGGAAAAGAGGTTGAGTGATGCAGGGAGAAAGATCAGGAAAAGAGCCCTGGAGGTGTTTTCCCTTTGAGGAAAAGGGCAGAGTTTCCTCAGCAACACAAAATACAGCACTGTGATGACACAAGATAGGAGAAGGAAAAGAGGAAGAAATAATGAGTGGAAAAGTTACGCTGGGGCTGCGTTAATATAAGAGGTGAAGACACAGATGTGGTCGGTTTGGCAATGAAGGGGAACTTACCTGTTGTGAAATGGAAGTGACCACTGAGATGGAGAGGGGGCGGAGGCAAGGAGCCAGGAGTGAAGACGCTGTAATTTTGGTGTCCTGGGAGAAGTCAGAGCCCCTCATCCAACCCAGAAGCTGTCTCTCCAGTGTGTCTGATTTAAATTGGTGGGATCACCGAGCTGTGGGAGACCAGAGCATCGTCATGTTAAAAATGCGTAAGGATTGGCAGAACTGCTTTTATCACACATAAAGTGTGGTGCGGGTGGGAGAAGCAAACCCAAAAACTAGAACAAACAAACCCAACACAGAGAAATTTTTTAAAAAAACAGCATTTTATTTTATTTTTTTACTCCTGTGAGTAGGTCTAAGAACATAAACTGAAAATTGACTTAATAAAACCTCACACTGCAGAGAGCAAGGCTGGGGGTGCACAAGCTGGGAGGGGACACAGCCGGGACAGCTGACCCAAACTGACCAAAGGGGTATCCCACACCATATGACGCCATACTCAGCATATAAAGCTGGGGGAAGAAGAAGGAAGTGGGGGACATTTGGAGTTTGTCTTCCCAAGTAACCATTACACGTGATGGAGCCCTGCTTTCCTGGAGATGGATGAACACCTGCCTGCCGGTGGGAAGTAGCAAATGAATTCCTTGTTTTGCTTTGCTTGTGTGCACGGCTTTTGCTTTACCTGTTAAACTGTCTTTATCTCAACCCACGAGTTTTCTCACATTTACCCTTCCGATTCTCTCCCCCATCCCACCAGGGGGTAGTGAGCGAGCGGCTGTGAGGTGCTTAGTTCCTGGCTGGAGTTAAACCACAACAGTCCTTTTTGGCACCCAGTGTGGGGCTTGAAGGGTTTGAGATAACTACAGATTTGATTGGAATGTGCTAGATT
>VZTV01091820.1:0-10078 GCA_013400875.1 Anhinga rufa | reverse complement strand
AGCAAAAGTGTCTGTTTTTCTTGAATTAATGTTTATTGCCATTGATTAGAGTTTTGTTGAAGGACTTTCTGTTAATTCTTTATCAGTTAAATCCCAGATAATATTTTTTTTTTTTTGACAGTTTGGTTTCTTGCTTTGAAGCCTGTAATCAATTTATTCATTTTACTTAAATCTTTTAAATATTGTGACAAGAGTAGCTTTACTGGAGCCTGAAATTTTGTGAATTCAAGATTGACTGAAAAAGAGCACAAGAAGTCTTCAGCCAGAGCCTTTAAACTTCTGGATATAAATTGTTTGAATTGCTGGCTGTAGATTCTGATTGTAAGAGATGGTGTTTAACATCCTTATCAATTAATTCTTACTGGAAATGAAGTATTTAATCAGCATTGATCTGTCATAAGGCTACATCACTAGCATTAGCTGAAACACAGAACAGAAGTGTTTATTGAACATAGATGTCTTTCTTGCAGTATTATTGACAACATTATCATTTCCACAGTGGTAATGGACCAGTAGCTGTTGGTTAGATACTCTTCGTTACCACACACTTTATAAACTTCATTTTATTGTCCTTAGCTTTATTGACCATTGATTTCTTCAGTTGTCCTTTTGCTTCCCTTATTAATTTTGTGTCATTCCTGCCTTCTAGTGCTCTGCTGCCAACTTTCTCGCTTTTACATTTGGTATTTATTGGCATTTTCCCCCATTTATAACTACTTTTACTCCCCCATCATGCCTCAATGAGATTGCTTGTTCAAGGTTTTATTGCAATTATCAGCCATGTGTTCTTCATTACACTGCATGTGATATACCCAAGTAAGATTGCCAGACTTCTGACCTTCAGCACTATACTCAATATAGCATTGTGCTTAGGCCTCTGTAGGATCTTAGATAGCAATATTTTTAATAAATAAATACCTCTTTTTTCATCGTCAAAAGTAAAAAACAAAAATGAAGACGAAAATGACATTTTAAAATTATTCTGTGCTAAAATGACATAAGTATGATCTAAATGGAAATAACTGGCTTTTTTTTAGTTTAAAGAAGAATGCTCCAGCCGTAGTTATCCAGTACAATGATAGTGGTGGTATGTTGGTGAGTTTTTTGACAGCTACATAGGTTATTTATTTCTCTCAGTGGGCCCACAGCCTGCAGTTCAGGAAGATACCAGGGTTGAAAAGGTTGGATGGGGATTAGTTCCCTGGTTTGCTGAACTACTGTCTGTAATTTCAGGCAGATCTTAGAGACTGTTAGAGGTACCCAAAGGAGTGGGAAGAATGCAACAGTGGAAAATACATTCTCCCCCTTGTCAGACTGATACTTTTGGGTTTAGTCCTTAGTAAAATAAAGAAGCGAATAGTAGGAAAGAACAAGCTGTAGACATAAGAGAGTAACAGAGTGATGAATAAGGACTTCTTCCTTTTAAAGAACCATTCATAGCTGAGAGTTGAATGAAGAGTTTGAAACAAATTAAGACTTTGAAACTGTGTTTATAAATTAGAAAAGGAAGAGAAATGATACAAAGATAAGATTAAGAAGAGAGAAAAACTGTGCAAAGAGAAACTGGAAAGATATATTAACTTAACCTGTGTGTCAAGCGTTTGGCTCACTGTGCAGTAAGAGGCTGTGCTATATGTAAAAATCCTACATATTTCCTCATTTTCTGTGGCACAGACTTTTGCAGTAGAAATATTCAATGAACCCATCTATAACTTTCCTGATTGCATTTTAAACATTTATGTTGCTAGCCTCTACATCTAATAAACCTGAGACTTTAAATGGACCGTGGCTTATTAAACCATATCTTTTCTGTCAGTCTCATCAGTGGAGGGATACTGATAATATTAACATTGAATGGGACCAAACCAGCATTTCATTCACTTTTGAGCTTGAAAATATCTGAACCCTAGTCCTTCTACCTTGATGGGTGGTTATTTGTGATCTCCTGTCTCCAGTTATTTTCAGATGGCACTTGTATGGTCATTAATTTTCACCCTTGTTTTTCCAATTAAGCAGTCTTACTGAAAAACATGGGTTAAAGGCTTTATCCAGAGGTGCAAGCAATTAGCTGCACATATGTTCATTGTTATAACGACTTTTATAAAAGGATGTGTTACCATCTGAATGTTAGAATGAAGGATCCCAGGTCCAGATTGCGAGCAATCCTGCCATTTTGCTGTGGTACATCCTGGGAAGACAAAGAAAGTCATCCCTTTGCTTCAGCTGAATTTTTGCAAAAAAATTTTTAGCCAATATGGAGTGTCTTGTGAGGATTTGATACAAAGACATACATGACATCATGTTTTGCTCAAACTATATTCATATTCTCTCTAGGTTCAGTAACAGTGTGTTGGGTTTTTCCTCCCTGGAGCATTGGTGTCAAAGAGAACACCACTCAACCCTGGGGATTGTTTTTAGCAGGTGAGATAGAGCAGATACAGGGCATTTGGATCTACATTTCTTTCAGGAGTTTTTACAGACTGTCAGGAAGGATGACATGACAAAGTCTCAACACAGTCTGAACAGAGCTGGATCAGGGGCTAATGCCTAAACAGGTGAGGTAGAATATTTATGCACAAGACACCTGTAAGCAATAGCATCAAAGCAGCAGAATGTTTAAGGAAGCTGAGGATGGAGAACAAATCCCAGGGTCTGGTCAGCAGAGATTTCAGGGAGGGTAATTTCAGGGGATTTTTTGTTAAGTTTGAATAAGGGGAGAAAGGAGCCAGAGGAGAAGGATAAGGTCAAATCTGAGAGAGAGCACTGAGGCAGTCCCTGAAGAAGAAAGCAGAAAGGTTAAAGAGCAGCATTGCTGTTGACTCTGCTTAGCAGGAAATGTTGTGCCCATGGGATGAATGAGGCAGAGGCACTGTAGGAAGGGTGAGATGCGGGGAAGGAAATGGTGTTGACATCTTTTGCCCTTTCTCTGTGAAGAAATTGGTCAGCCAGAGCAGGTGAGCTGCATGCAGTGCATAGGCTGGAGTTTTACTGCTGGCGGTCTGTTGAGCAAAGCAACGTTGCTATTAACGCAGCTGCATGTGCCGGCAGGAAATAGGTTAGAGAAAGATGTAGAGGCAGCTATAGCAGGTTTTGTGGACTCAGAAATACCCAGTGACCAGATATTATTCCTGAGTGTTCAGGAGTTGGCCTGGATTTTGTGCAAGTTTTACAAAACCCAAGTGCAATGGGTGGGTTGCTGTTGTTGTTCTTCGAATCTGGTGAGTACTCCCTTCACAGACACAAGCCAGCTTGATTCTTCCTGCTTGATAATTTTCTCTCTTTGCCCCAATAATCAGTTCACACAGAAGTTGCTGCTTTCCTGAGCTTGTCGACAAGCAGTGCAAATCAAGAGATCTGCACTAGGTCGATTTTGAATTAGCGAGTTTGACAAATGTTTTCATTTGAGAAGGCAAGCTGCCTCATTGTGCTTGGTTTAACACGAACACATTAGAGTGACAATGCTGGATTTAACTTTAGTTATCAACACTTTCAGCCTACATTGGTCTAAGTAATTGTCCTGTTTACATTCTGACAGTTTAAAATAATGTATTCTAGAATAAGAGTGCATCTACAGATGATGAAAAGCACCCCAAAAGGGTTATCAGCTGTTACTAACTGAGACAAGCAGTGTGAGCTAGATGTATGGATAAATTGCTATTGCTCTAGAGGTTAGTCCTATTAGCAGGAGACATATAAGAAACCCTAACAAGGCATTAATACAGCTCAGCTACTAAAAAAGCTCATCTGTCCTATCCAAGCTCAGGACTAAAGGCACATTCCAGGGTTTTCTTGATGCTGCATTGACAGGTCATGATAGAACTTTAAATAAAACAAAAGCTCTACCAGGCTGTTGGGAAGAGTCAGGCAACTGTGAGGATTTAGAAGCTAATCTTTAACAAAATGAATAAACAAAACATATTTACCTGAGATCTAAACACTGTTAGCAATGATGCTTCTGGATTCCTCTTTACAGAGAATCAAATAATGTTGTGCAGATGGGATCTTGGCAAAATAGGTAATTTCTGATAAAATTTTCTGTGCACAGAAAAGAGATTTTTTTTTCTTCAGTAAGTCTTCTTGGGATCAAAATAAAGTGATTGTTTAAACATGAAGTGTTCGGTTTCCTTTTCATCTGGAAAATGGTACTGGAAGTACTGAGAAATGGAACTCAATAGCTGAACACTTTCACTGTTTTTAAATAACAGAATTGAGCTCCTGCTGTGGGCTCGGTGTGAGTGGGCTTCCATGGACTTCAGGAGCGTGTTCCTATTCATGCTGTTCAGTGGGTTACTTAACTTGTGCCAATGCAGTTTGCAGGGAAATATTTAAGAGGGGTTGGCTCACACATAGGCTAGTTCATCTATAAAAGAAATAGTGTAGAAATTTCTTCAGCAGCAGAAACACGTTTCTCTGGAGTCACACAGAGGAATTGTAATTGCTAGTACAGAAAGATGGGAAATTTTTGCATTATATTCTAGGAGAAGCTATGTAGAACTTTGTTTACCTTACTTAGGCTTGTGGTTGTTACCCGACATCATAGGAATCATTTCCAGAGGCACTCAGTGGGAACAAGCAAACAAGGGACAGGAGTGTGCATTTTCCATACCAGATGTAATGATGGAAGTTAAATATTGATGGGTTAATTTCAAATGGGAGTTGCATGTGATAATAAGAGGGCTAAAGCTGAAGGAAAGATTGCTGCAGGCTGCTCAGTTCTTCCAGAGGGAACTGGGTTTTGGGGATTGAAAAGCCTTGCGAAGAAGAGGGCAGTGCTGTATTAATGGCAGAAACAGAAGCTGGGAACTTCATGAAGGCTTATGATGAGCACACAATAATTGGAGGTCTGAGAAGGAAAGGAGAAAGAGGAGATGATGTAAATATGACAACTGCAGCTGGATGAGCAAAAGGGAAAACAATCCTAAAATGTGGAAAAACACTGAATAGGCGTAAGTGCAGAGAGTGTGGGACTGCCCCTTTTGGGAGCAGTGCTGTAGTTTTAGCCAATTCTCTAACAGGTCCTTTAATGTAATGAAAAATCTCTACATCAACTCATCTATTCACCTCCTAGAAGATAAAACCTTTTTTAGTTTCATTATTGCTTGAGTCCTACTTTGCAGTAATTAGAATACAAAGCTCTTCCTCTCTGTAAATTGGCTGTCTTTCTGATACTCTTTACAACAAAGGAACCTTATAAATGTAATTGTATTATTATTTTGACAACCGTGTAAATGGCCTTGCTGTAGGTGGAGTCCTGGGGAGACAGAGGGCTTGGGCAGAAGCAGAGCTGATGCATCTGTTTCCTGGTGCATGAGGTAATCCTAAACTGCAGAAGAATAAAAATGGTAAAGGGTGAAAATAACATCAGCAGCCATCATAATTTTATTTTCTTCCTTTGTTCTTTCTTTCAAACTTGAAATAAAAATGTAGAAAAGAGTAAAAACTTTGCTTTGGGGAGGAAGGCTCACTGGTGGCTAGTGCCGCTGGAGGTGCATGGCCTGGACTGCTCAGCAGCTTTGCCTCATCTGGGAAGCTGAGCAGCCCCCAGCCCAGCCTGTGCTTTGGTGAAAAAACACCTGGAAAGCTGAGAGTGCAGGGGTTTTGAACACACATTCACCAAACATAAGGCATTTCCATTAACAAAATTGGGCTGGCTGCTGGATCAGGCCTTGGTGGTTAATAGTGGAACCTTCCCCTTCAAATTAGAGCCTCATTGCTAAAGAAGTCAAGCTGCAAAGACCAGGATAGTAGAGAGGAATGTTACGCCAGTACTTGCTCACAGAATTAAATGGGAGCTGGCAGAAATGGGATGTGTTTACCAAGGCTTACCAATGCATTAATTTTATTTCTGCATTTTTAATATGTGGCTTGGGTTGTAACATTTTACAATGCAAGGCTTAGGCTTGTTTGTTACGTACTGCCAAGATGGGCCTATTTAAGTATGTTTTCTGGCAAACACAAAAAACTCAGGTCAGGTATCAGGATCAGCGTTGATTTTAAATGGCTGTCATGGGGAACCTGGTATTTAAAATGGGGAAGGAGTCTGAATAGGTCAGCTGCACCCTGAGCCCTTCTTGGAAGCTGCTCGTTGTTAGCATGGTGTTTATTCATGAGGAGACTAACATTTCTAGGAGGCACAAGATATAAATATTTAGCACTGTCAGTGGAGAAGGAAAATATTGTTGGAACAATGTCTTCATTTGTCAGAGGAAAAATAGGGACTAATTTTTTTGAGAGAGATCACAATTAACTGCTCCCTCTGAACTGTTTCTCTAAAGATTTTGGGCAGACGGATGCTTTTGCGGCAAGAGGAGTGAATGCCAATTGAGAGGAACATGAATCCATTTATAAAGCCAGAGAAATAATTTTGTCAGGCAGGATATAGGTACACAAATTAAGCAGGTATCAAAATTATATCGTCTCTTCAACGGCAACTGCCTCTCAAGAATAGACTATGGACAGGAATAGCTAAAGATCGCAGCAGGCTATAATTTAACTCTGACAGCACATGACTACAGTAGTACTCATCCGCTAATAATGATGACAGGCATTTTTGCCCCACTGCTCTGCAAATTCCCTTTCCTCCTGTCACTGGAAAATTTCAGCCTGCAATTGCTCTGCACAGAAACCTCCCACAGAATCCCTGAACCATCCATGCAATGGTATGGGAATGGCTGCCACACGGAAGGGCCTTCTTGGCCCACAGAGAATTACCTTATTTCAAAGTAAATGCCAGGATGGACTCTTCCATGTGAAGTTTTAAATTGCTAAAAGAAATTACCTATTGTGTGGGTTCCTGAGCCCTTGGTAGCACAGGCTCCTCTGTGTGAGTCCATGTCCTGGTATCTAAATCTGAGTGCTTTCGCAGTTTGTGTGGGACCCAACAGCCCATGGTGGCAGCTCTGCAAGTCAGTCTCATGCCATGAAGAGAATAAGTATGTAAGATGGATGAAAGCAGGCAGGGGAAGGGAGGCAGTGGTGAGCACAGGGTCACACTTGCTTTGGAGCAAATACAGGAGAATGCTGCTGCTTGGTCCTCAGCCTGATGCCTTCCTCGCCGTACCATGTAGGCTTCCCCCTGGGGTGGCAGGGTACAGCCCTGAGCTACTGGGTCTCCTGCTTTGCTCTGAAGATTTCTGCCTCCCTCTTTAATCAAAAAGGTTGTGCTACTTCTAAAGGAAATGGAATTGGACCTTAAAGCATAATAAATAGAAAAATATTTCTCAAAACATTTTAAAGTCAAAAGCTTGATATTGAGTAACAAAAAATCTGATCATAGACATTTGCTTTCTTTCAAAATTCTCAGTTTCACACTGGAAGATGGAAAGTACGTGCTCATAAACCATTCTGTACTTAGTATTCTTAGCCATGGTTTTTGGCTTTTGACATTTGGAAGTGAAGTTGAAAGTTGCTGATGAAAATTTCAGTTATTGCCCTCTAACTTTTGACAGCATTTTCCATGGATCCTGCTATGCCCAAACTATTTTCTGCACAGCCCATTCTTTGAAATTCAGTCACTTTTACTTTTTCTCATAAACATGTATGAGTCTATGTTTGGCCTTTGGTAAAATAAGAATAAGGCCTATTCCCAGCTTAAATCTTCCTAACATCCAAATTTCTTGCTAAGCCTCTTACTGCTGCTGAATTTAGTCTACTGTGAATTATCAGAGTTCAGCTCCTAGTATAAAGTATGTCTGACCTCTGGCTGTGCAGTTTTCTTTATTATCGTTTTTGTGTGTTTGTTCATGGACATCTTATTGTCCAAAAATTCTTGATGGCTGGATCAGGATCTCTCACCTTATAAGCAATGGATGCTGGCAATTGAAAGGTCTAAACAGCTTATTGCTTTGACATTAAAAAAATAAAATAAGTTTCATTTTAATCCTTATTATTTCCTTCATTATGAATTT
Organism: Anhinga rufa; assembly: GCA_013400875.1. Taxonomy (NCBI): domain Eukaryota; kingdom Metazoa; phylum Chordata; class Aves; order Suliformes; family Anhingidae; genus Anhinga; species Anhinga rufa. The sequence goes on along the minus strand of VZTV01091820.1, from coordinate 2,171 downwards.
TTCATCTTCCCGGAAAATACTGGAGCTGTAAGCAGTTTCAGAAATGGGTTGAAAGTTTGTGTTCTTGTATTGTCCTTTCTGTAACCTCTGCTGAACTGCTGTTTTGTAACTTTTAACAAGTACAGTGAATGACAAATGATATCCCTCGAGGTTTATTCATTCCTATTCTCATATACCACCATTTAACTTGATTGATTTCAGCACAGTCTCCAGCTCCTGGAAATGCTCCCCAACTGATTCCTCAAGGGAAACAGCCACCCTGCAGGATTTTTTTAGGGCCAGAGTTCACAAGACAGGCCCTATCACCAGGGCTTCAGGCACAGGTTAAGTAGGCAGTTGCCTAAGGTAGGGACCTGCCCTGGAAGTAAAATGCAAACCAAGTGGCTGTGGCCATGCATCTTTATGCTCAGCCTGGTTTCTGTGCCTGTACCCACCTTGTCCCTGCTTGGTGAGTGCAGATCTCCCCTCTTGCAGCCCTTTCTCAGATGTCTCCTTACTCCTTCCCCTCTGTAGCAGAACCATCCCTTTAAGGATGATTTGTAGTGGTGCAGCTCTGGTAACACAGAGAATAGGGAATAATGGAGCAGGAACTGGATTTTCCATGGGAAGGTGTAGAGTGGGACTATTCATATGGCAGTTTTCCATCAAGACCAAACCTCATCAGGCTCCCAGACTCATGATGTCTCCCATGTTCCTGCAGGAGATCTGCCCTTTTTACCATTCTCCCAGTTCTGAGAAGCAGTGCAGGTCCTGCTGCAGCCCTTGGCTGCCCCGAGAGAGCTGGAACTGCCTCTGATTAAGGTGATGTTGGTAAAATTGCCCATGGGATGCATAAAAAAGGGTTGAGTTTGATAGCAACTCTTTTGTAGATGTAACGTCCTGGACCATAATAGGAGAATGTTTTATGGATACTGCTTACACAGGTTGTATGGCTGTAGGATAGGAATGGTGCTTTTTAAGCGGAGAGAGCCTTGGACTTCCATCTGTTTATGGACTGATGTGCTTGTTTGAAGAAAGCATTTACATCTTCAATAGGTTACAATAAGCAAAGTTTTTAACTTAGGGCTGTATTGTTCAATACACCCTCTATGACTTCTTCTGCAACCCTTCAACCCCACTGTTTGCTGTATTCCTGCAGTAACCCTGAGTGCTCTCAGGGGAGGATGTGGAGGGAGCTGCTGGAGGGGTAATGTTTGCTTTGGAAGAAAGATACATTTTCAAAATAAGTTTCCCCCCCAGATTTTAAGACTTAAAAATAATTATTTTCTTTGAGATGGATTCCCGCCCCCCAGATCCCCAGCATTCCTGCTTGAATTTATTTTCTGTGAAAGAGAGAAACCTTTCAGGTCTAAAAATATTGCCTTGGAAATTGGTTCATTTGCAATTAGGGCTAAAGAGATTATTTTGACTTTTCAATCCCTCATTCTGGGGGGAATTTCTCTCCTCCATGGAGATGGAACACTGCACTTTATACACTATTTCATTTATGTCTACACAAGGTGCGATGGCTATTTGTGCCACTGCCATGGATCCAGTATCCACCTCTGTAGGGAAGTCTTTAGCTTTTGGGACCCATCAGCCTAACCTTTGAAGCTTGGATTTGAGGTGAACATCCTAGTATGAGGTTAATCCCTGTCTCCAGACAGCTTTCAGCCTTTATTCTCTTTGCAATAGTCACAGTTTGCCTAGTGCACTGTGGGTCTGAGTGCAGGAAATCTGACAACAGCAATGCCACAACCATCTCCCTGGCTCCCTGCATTTCTGAACATAATTTCTTCTCTTTTGGCATTGAGAGGGAAAGAATTTAAAAAGAGATATAGGAAACTTGATTCCTAGAAGGTGTCCCATCAGATAGCCAAGCTGCAGTGAAGCCTTTGTTACCCAGCCTGGAAAACACTTTGAAAATACCATTAAGCATCACCCTAACTATTATCTCTGAATACAGGGATTGGTGTAGATACTGGTGGTGAGAATTTGCCAAGAAGTGACAATCCTTCACCATGTCTCACCCTTTGTTCCTGATAGCAACAGAATCCTGGATAAACCAAGGACTTAACGGAACTCTAAGACTTTTGGGATGTTCCAGAAGCTTTGGAAAGCTGTGCAAATGAGCAATGCCCTTCCACACCTTCCTAAGAGTATGTGTTGTAAAAAAATAAAAAATAAAAAAA
>VZTV01091809.1:0-12779 GCA_013400875.1 Anhinga rufa | reverse complement strand
CTTAGTATATGTGTTACATTTTTGATATAGCTGCAGTCTTTGCCATCTGAACAGTGCAGTATTCTGCTGGTGGCTGAGAAGCAGGAAATGAAATAAGTAGGTATGAAGAAGAAACGAGCATCAGTGATATATATAATTAGATACATGTATCTCATATACTTCTAATGTCAATATGCAAGGACTATTTACATGATTTTAGGATATGATAACGTGTTTCTAATTGTCATACTTCTCTCATCTTCCTCTTCAGCTTGCTTCTTTTTTTTCCTCCTCAAACTCTCTGTGTGTAGGTTTGGAGAACTTCTTAGAGATCTGTTACGTGTGAGGTAGAGGGAAGTATGGTCAGCCAGATGAATGTTTATGCTTTGTGATCTATTTTGCAAAGAACTTATTACAAAATATAATAGATTGATACCTGGAAACCTTCTTCACAACAAAACAGATGTTGTTTTGCATGTTCGTTTTCCTGCTACTAAATCTCTTCTCGTTCTGCTGAACTCATTCCTCCAGTGCCAGGCTGGATAATAGGTGTAGGCCACAAGACAAGTGTGTAGCAGTTTTCTTTTGCCAACAGCTCAGCATTATTCAAAAAGAGCTTGATTTATGATCCCTAGAGAGCATGGCATGTAGGTTAGCTTAGATTGCCAAGAAGCGTACTGCCAAACTTGCCCTCCACCTAGGAGTTCATTGGTCTATGCTGGACCTACAGCTGACTACTCTAGGCTTTGGCAGAGGAATTTAGTGTACCTCTATTGCAAACAGTTTCTTCTCTTTTAAAACCTTTATGTCAGCTGACAACTGTCAAAACTGTGCATCTGTAACTACAGGTTGCAGTGTTTCAGATGAGTGTACTAATTTCCTTAATGGGTATTTAGTTGATAATAACAAGGAGGGATATGATCAGGTTTTGCTCATTTGTGTACCACTTGCAATTTTGAACAGATGGAATATTGTTACTCAGCTTTGTCCTCACCATTTGATCTGTACCCCATCTTCAGAAAAGTTTTTCCTTTTGAGGTATTGCAAGAAGTTATTTTTGTGGGCGCATACTACTGAATCTGGGTATGAAAGATGGGACTACATCAAGCTGTGGGCTGCAAATTATTATCATATGTATACAGTAAACACAGATGATGGAAGTCTTGACCCACGAGATTGCTTCACTAGACAGATGGATAAAACTAACTAAAAGTATGCAAGTTTATTTCATTCCCTTAGGAAAGGCCTTTGGGTCATGAAGTGTCTATACAAACAAATCTCTATTTTATTTACTGTTACTACCACTAATTTACTAATATTTTGACTAATATTTACAACTTTTTAGTATGCATTTTCAGCTTATCCTTTGTTTTATACAGACCATACATTTCTGAGTAATGAGTTGGAATTAACTCCAGTAATTTGCATAACTAAGCCTTCTGCTCTTCCCCCTTTCTCTTACTTCAGAGTAGTCTTGTTCATATGAAGAGGGGAGGGAGTGACGCTGGTTTTTGTTAATTTTATTTACAGAAACCACCCCTATTCAACATTTGTTTGAAAGAGAAAGCCTGTTTCGCAGGAAGCTTATAAGACATCTTCTCTAGGAAAAGAAAAACAGTAAGAATATAGTAGTGTCTAAAAATTCCTATCAAGACATGAACTTTTACTGTGCTAGTCATGAACAAAAGCACATTTAGGAATAGTCCATTACCCCTCAGATTTGATAGTCTGTCAGGACTGCTCTTAACCTCTTTGAGAATTGCCACTGGCTAATCCAAGGAAGGAAGTCACTGAAGGGAATGAGAGATGGCTGCAGCTCTTGCATACAGTGTGTTATATCCTGTACTTATCTCAGATTTCTTTCAAGCCTGGGTTTTATGAATTCACTTGCGAGCGGTAAAGGGATAAATACCATGATTTTACCAGCCAGTAGTTGGGGGGCTGTGGTGCTAAGCCATGCCACCTAGAAGTGTTTACCACCACATGCGAAAACAATGAACCAGGCCCTTGCCTATGGAGGCAGTGACAAGCAAAAAGGTGAGTGTGGCATTTGGGAGTCTGCACTGCCCTTCGGCGAGAAGGCAGCTGTAGAGTTTACCATGTGACTTGTTGTAGCTAGATAATACATGTGGATGAATTTTGTTTAATCAGTTAAGTCTATACCTACAGCTGATTGAAACTTTGTTACCTTCTGTATGTTTTTATTTGTGACTGAAAAAAATGTATGGATGTTTTAATGTTGCATTTGCAAATGCATCTTTTCAGTTGACAATCTTCAGGGTTTTGTTGAAGCAGTGAAAACAAGTGCAATTTTCCTTTTTTGCATACAAGAAAGTGTTTTGGTGTTTTTTTCCTTGTAATCTTTTCCCAAATCCTGAAAAGGGACTAAGCTATGATGCTGAGCATATTTCATTCCAGCTCAGTCATTAAACCTCATTACTTCATAGCACTTTAGGTCCCCTGGAAGGAATAAATGATTCTACTGCAGGGGAAGGTATCATGACTTAAGACATTTTTGAGGAGTTTGTCTGGAACAAAATGCCAACAGTGGTCATTTGAGAGAAAAAGTGACAGCAGCACTGGTATAAATGAGGCTGACGTGCATGACTGGGTGATACTCATCTCATCACACTTTCCATGTCTGTAGCTATTCACCTTTGGTTGCCCTTAAAATTAATGGTAAGAAATAAGCATTTTTAGGGCACGATTCATTTGGCACACTCCACGTGTGTTTTAGGGCGAGACAAGTCAGACTTCATTGACTAGGTCTCCATTGGCTCACCAGAAAGCCAAGGACAACTTGTTGGAGGTAGACATCTGTATTCCAGATGTCTACATTTAGCCAAATGAATCCCGCTCAATCCAGTCCAGTGTTGTCTGACATTTGCAAGTTAAGAAGGAAAAATGCTCAGTTGGTAACGATGCACTGATCTGTTTCCAATATTCTATTTATTGAGTGAATCAGATTGAATTTTAGCCAAAGGACTGGAATAGAGAAGTTGTACAGTCAAAAACCCCCTTTCCACCACCCCCTGTCCCCCACAGTCAAATAACAAGAAAAAAACCCAGGCTTTTCAGCTGTAAATCTGAACTCAACATGGGACATACAAGGTCTAGTGGAGTGAAAAGAAAGCAAATCGAGCAGAGCACAGCTGCTGTCCTCTGTTCCTGTCTTTTCTGTCTGCTGGTCATGGGGTAAAAGATATAGGATCCTTTTATACATCCAAATCCTACTAATTTTCTTCAGCTTCACAGAAATGTGATGTGATGGCTATCCATAATCAACAAATTTTTATTCCTGTATTACAGCTGGATATCCCACCTTGCTTTTAAAATGGCAACCAAAGCATGTGGGAGCTTGCAATAGCCTTTCTATTAGTAGTTGTAGTAGTAGCTGGATCAGAGCCTCGGCAAAAGACCCAACAGCTGTGAAAGAAGTTAACTAAATGGCTTTAAATAGTTTATATTACTCTCACTGAAGAGCTTAGTGGTAGCATTGTTATGGTCTACTACTTTTTCATGTTTGAAACGCCTGTGAAGTTACCTTGTGTTTGAAGCCAGTCATATTTTATACCTCAGCTTTTGAAAATTGAGTGGGCATAAGTGTGAAATCTGCTTTGTTGGAAAAGAGATGTACATGAATTCAATAGTATGTGTCTCTTACAATTTTTGTCATCACTTAGGAGTTTGGAGAACAGATTGTGGAGTGTAGAAGGCAGATGATATGGAAGGGGCTAGCAGAGGTTTATGTTCAAACTCTGCCAGGATCAAGTGCCATCAGCTTTTTCTTAGCAATGTCCACAGCTGTATTAAACACTTTTGCAAACAAACCTGTAGGAGTGCAGGAACAATAAATTCAGGCATTACTTCTGCTCTAAGCATTCAGAGATGCTTCCAGTTTGGTATGGAGAGGAATATATTTATTTTATTCTTCTGTGAAAACCCTTTTCCCTCCCAGATAGGAATAAAACCTTTTGTGCGGTTTTTGTGGGTGTTTTGGGGTGTGGTTTTTTGTGTGTGTGTGTAATGCAAGGCTTAACTAAGAGGTGAAAACATGCACAAAGTGTTTGGGATTTAAACAACTGAGACATAACGTGGCTTTGAGAGATAATGAATAGATTTATTCTTGTCTCCATTGCTGTGTGACTAGCCATATCTCCAGAAAGTCACATTACACTTTCTTAGCCCCTCAAGAAATAAGGTGTTAATGAAATGTCTATTCTCATGTTCCAGTGTTAAACATTTGAGTGGAGATTTTATGTCAAGATTTTGCTGGCTCACTTGCTTTATAGGATTTACTACTGAAATCTTTCAGATCTGTCTCCAGTCATGGAAATATAGGAAAACAGCTAAAACATGTGAATGAGCATTATTATGTAAAGCCATAAGAAAATTCTTCTCCCTCCTTGTTTTGATAAGTTCTGGTTGGATCTAATTGTTTTAGGTTATTTTTACTGCCTGATAATTAACTAGATTAATGACAAAATAAATTGTAAAACCCACTTAATCTATCCCTGAACAGTTTACCATGTAATTTTAGGTCTACTGTTAGAAAGGGATTGGAACAAAGAGAGCAGCAGCATCGCTCTGGCAGACTGAACTCTAACTAGTTTCAGAAAGGGGTTCCTAGAGTGGGAGAAACAGTGATACGACCTTTATTTACTATGGTAGGAAGTGGCTGTCTGTACAAAAGCATATGGTAGGGGCTTGGAGGGTGCCTAGCTGACCTGCTGCGTAGATTAAAATAAATAATGTTCATGAAAAATATTAGTTCCCTTTAGCAGTCAGCCAGTTTGATGTTTTTCTTCATGGAAATCTTCAATTTTCTGTGGAAAGTAAACATTTTTGCAAAAAAAAATCCACTGTTTTCCTGGAAAGTTTTTACTTATCCTCTTGTTAAATCATTGTCACCTCCTTTGTTGAGCTGAAATGAGTAACTATTGAAACACCTACGTAGGACCAAAGTAATATTGGTAGTACATGTGAAAGAAAAAGAACATGTGGGGCTTGTCTCTTAAAAGCTGCTGTGTTGAGGTTGATCCAAAGTGTACTGAAGTCAGTGGAAAGAGTTGTACTAATCTGAAAGGGCTTTTTCTGGCTACTGGGACAAAGTGGTGGTACTTGGTGCTGGGGAGGAAGGCATTATGGACAGTAATGAGAAATCATTGCTTTTCTATGGCAAACAAAACTTTTGCTGAGAAATTGTGGTTTTGCTGCAGCAGATGTACTTCAGTCTCTTTCTCAAGTTTTGTTGCCCCATAAATGAAGGACTGGGTCACCTTTGCCGAGGGAAGAGGAAGGAAGAGAGCTGGAGGAGAGGCCTGGAGAGGAGTTGTTCCTGCTGTCAGTGGGTGAGCAGAATAATAAATAAGCTGCAGCAAGGACTTCTGGTGCAGGCAAGTATGTTCCTACAACTATGGCTACCATCCCATGTGCCCTGGTCCAAACTACAGAGCTGCAACAGCCTGGGTTTTAGGTTATCAGCTCTATAAAGAGGGACCAATCTGCTGCCTCAGTGGTTACCAGTCTTCCAGTGGTGAGCACTATCTCTGCCCACCATCCCTGAGTACCCATGCACTTGTAGCACTGCACAGCTTGTACACTGTCAAGCTCCTCTCCCCTTCCCAGGAGAAAGCATCCCCTACCTGTGGGGCCCCTGGCAGAGGGTTCATACAGTGCCCATGGATCATGGACCTGGCATTTCCATCACTGGGTAGCAGATGTGAAAATGACTCCTGGAAAGGTTCACTTGACTTTGGCTGACTTCAATCTGTCCTGTTTGCTTAACTTCCTAAATGCATAGTAAGGAAGTTGTTAAAACTCGCTCTTTGTTTATTTCCTTCCCAAAGTGCTCATCTTAAAAGCTTTAGAAGTACAGAGAGGTAGAGACGGAGTTTCTCTTGTTCTGTGCCAGCTTCTTTCAAGGCCAGGCTGCCATGATAAAAATAAATACCTTTCTGCTGGCCAAGCACTGCTTTTGGTGGAAATTGATGGTACTTTCAATTTTTATTTCTGTAACCCTTTGCTTCTGTAATGAAACTTCAAACTTTCTCCATGACTTTGGCTGCTGCTTTTGCTGAATTACTATTGCATTTCCTGCCTTAAACGAACAGTGAGGAAAACTTCAAAGGAAACAAGTGGACAGGTGAGGAACGTGTCAGCAGTCAAGAAAAGTGAAGCAGTTTTCCTGCTAGCGAGGGGTATTTAATCTGCAGGGCCTCCACTGCAGGGATTAGGTAGCGTGACTAAGGATGAAGCAGAGCTGGTAAGGGAACGTGCCCTCCTAGGAGCAGTTTGTGTTTAGGCAAAGCGTACTCTGTGTTCATATGGCTACCACCACATGCGTGATAGATCTAACTTGCCACCTTGTGAGTAGAAAAGCTAATCTCAGTAAGGTGGTTTATTTTTAGTTAGTCTACAAAAAAGTAAAATGAAGGATAGGCAGAGTTGGCCTTGCAGTATGCTGCATTAAAAAGTCCAAATTTGTGTGTAGCACAACTTTCAGAGTTTATTTTCACTGTTTCCTTTCTTTATTAAACACTGCTTCTTTCAATTTAAGAGCAATTCCTTCTCCTTTCTTAGCACTGAAACAGTCTTTTGAGCTTTTCCTTTTAGAGATCTCGGTTTCATTTTAACTCATCAGCATGATTTAGATGTAGGATCTTGATCCACTGGCTGCACTGCAAAGAAGAGATTAATTTCCTAAGGGACCTGTACTGCTGCTTCTTGGGATGCTGTTCCAGTAACACACTTCACAAGGGAGAGTTAGTTCAGGTTGTAGAGATTATTTCCTCTAAACTGGAAAAAATTACTTGTAGTTACTGGTGGGATGAACTTCAGATCAGCACCTCAACATTAGCAAACTCAAAACTCTCTGAATTACAATGTAGTTACTCAACTTAAACTTCACCTTTAGAATAAGTGATTTTTGCATCATCCAGGATGACTCCATTCCTACTGATGAGCTTATCCTCATTGCATCCTTGCTGACATCAGCAAGGACTTGGGACCTCTGTCTGCAGGTGAGGGAAACTGAGACTCGGAGGTCTTTCTGCTCTGCTTGCTTGCCATGTAGCCAGCTGGTGCAGCATGTAAGGCAAAAGGATGCGCTAGCTGAGAGGAATGAAGGTAATGCCAGGCCTGGTCAGATATTAGCAGCTTCTGACAAAGCAGGGAGCTAGCTGGCATCTCCTCGTTCCTGCCTGCAGGGCCTTCCCGTCTGCTGCCTGCGGGGATGGCTCTTTGTTCCTAATGGTTACCCAGAAAACCTGCCAGAATTAGCACTTCTTGTAAGTATTTACATAGCAGCCAGGAAATGCCAGACCTGCATATGGAGATGTGGGGAGAAGCATTTTGGCATGTTTAGAGATGCAGGAGTTGAGTCCTAGTCACAACAGAATGCTCCCCTCCTGCCTCTGCGCTTTGGCCTTATTCTGGGGTTTCAACTCATACCTTGGAGACGTGGGGTTTTTTTCCCCTTTGTTAGACTGACCAGTGCATCTCAGAATAAGATGGAATAAAATAGTTCATGGGCCATGGCAAGTTGCCATGTGAATGAATGGTGGGTTTTAAGTTTTCTCACAAAATAAAAAGAAAGTAGGCGGAACTTTTACCTTTTTGTTTGTTTTTTTTTTTTAAAAAAACAAACACAAACTAAATAAAGCTTTATAGTGAGCAAGTGGCTGATGTTTCCCTGCTGGTAAAATTTTGTAGCCCTCATCTGATCTGCAAACCAGGCATAGCAAATAATACTGCTGCAGAAAGGTGCCTTGGGGCTGTTGAGTAGGACTTGTAGGGGAGAAGGGACGTTACTGGAGACATTGCTCTTGCCTACATTCTTCAAGATCTGTTGCAGAGATGCCCCCTTTTTCCTGGGCTGGCTGGCACAGGGTGGCCCTTACCACATTGTTCATCCCTGGTCGCCCTAGGGTGGTCTGGCCACCCTCGTTCACTGCAGTGAGGTGCTGTGTGGTAGCTGGCTCAGCCACTGTCCTGCAAGACCTGTGCTTCTGCTCACCCAAATGTATCTGGCCCGCACCTCATTGCGTGGTGTCCCAGGAGGTTGCCAAAGGGCTCATGCAGCTGTGGCTCTCCCACCTTCTCCTTCCTCCTCTCCTTCCAGTCTGAGGGCACCCCACTGCTATGGGGTCTGGGATTTGCATGCTCCCATGTAACCTCATATAGGAAAGGGTGGGGGGTGAGCTGGCGGTAGCAGGCTCAGCAGGGCAGGTTCCTAAAGCAGTCAAGAACTATGTGTGCGAAAAGTGGTGATGACAAAGCACAGTTGTCCATTTCTAGGCCAGTACTCACAGGAAGTGAAGCTTAGGGAGCAGCGTCCAAGTGATAAAAAACCCCAGGAGAAAGTTTGGGGACAAAACTCTTTTCCCAGTTTTGGGGAAAATCCCCAAACAATCCCCCTGAACTGCAGAATAATCCAGGCATTCTAGTTTAGGATTAAAATGTGACGGGGGATTTGTTAATTTAAACAAACTACCTTCAGGCACTGGAGTGCTGTTGCTATAATATGGTTTACTAAAATGACGTGAGCTCTGCTCTTTGCTACTTTTGCCTGTAACCTTGCTGAAGGGAGCGCAGCTGTATGTGCAAGTAAGGCGAGGAAACCTCCTCCCATGGCTTCTAACCAAGGAGTTCACTATTTTTGTGTGAAGATTTATTGCTGTGTAATAAATGTTCCTCTGGATTAGTACGATGATATTTTAGGTATCAGAGCTGCATCAATCAGTGTGTGAAGGAAACCTTGACAGGGCAGGAAGCCGAGAGAGAAATTCACACGCCGGCAATCATAGCACTCGCAGTCACACAGCTTTATGTTCAACAGTACCCACGGCATAAGGCAGCTTGGTAAAGGCAAAATTGTCCCTAAGGTTTCTGATGGCAGAACTGCCCTTTCCCTGGCCCCCAAGGGGAAGAGAACAGACCACTTCCATATTTGTTCATAAAGCGATGTGGTGAGTTGCATTGCCTGTACCCAGCTAATTCTACCTACCAGTATCACCCAGGGTATGAAAAGGATGAAATAGGGAATCTGGCCTCCCTAAGATGCCCAAATATACTGTATAAGATTGTATTTTTGTTCTTTTAAGAGGTAGAAGTTTGGGGATCCCTACATGTGTTAGATGCTGCTCTCCCCCATCTCCAGGCTTCATCTTCCTCTGCTTTCTATTGCAGGTCTGTTTGTCTGTCTGTGCTGCTTTCTCACAGCCCTTTTTTTTTTTTTTTGCTTTCCATTTTCTCCACGAGAGCCAGAGCAGATCTGGTCTTTGATGTTTTTATGGCATTGCTGCTTTCCCACAGTATGTGGCTGCTGTGTCTGGTCTGTCACCAGTCCTCCTAGGCAGCAGCTTAAAAAATGCCTTGTTTAATGACTGAATGAACTCACTCTTTGTCCTATGATTTCCCTGACGTTCATTAACCGTTTTATGCCACCATGTGTAATATTGCAGAACAATAGTTTTGTGTCCCATTATCTAGGAGCGCAGTCTGATAGTATTATCTAACAAAGACATCAGTGTAATCAGAAGCACTTTTCCTTATGTCTAAGCTTTGCTTTACATGGCTTTCTTGAAGTCATAGATTGCTGTCGTGCAATAATTTATGTAAAGCTATGGGAAGTCTTCTTCCCCTCATAGATTTAGGTAGCAGGTCAGCTCAGGAGACTTTACAAGTTACTTTAGCACCTTTCTTAAAGAGATGAGCACAATACTCTGTTTTGCTATTTCCAAGAACTACCCTCATCTACTTACCTTTTTTTTCTTCAGTTAAATTTTATGCTTTAGGCACGGGGGCTGTCTTTCTTGTTTGTGTTAGGACAGCATCATTGTCTTCTCCTATAAATGAGAATATAAATCATCCTGTGGTGATGCCCAGTTTCTGCATTGCCCAGAAAAAGAAAGGTTTTTTTCTTCTTTTTGACATACTTAGAAACATTGTTTACTTGTTTTAAATCTCATTTGTTCTAGGAGAATTCCTAAGAGCCTAGGCTATTGAATTAAAATGAAATTATGAGAAAGGTAAGGTCAGAAAGTAGATCCATCCCCTTTTGTTCCACTGCTCCTCTCATCTGTTGTATTTCAGTTATAGTAATTAGTGTGTACCACATTCCTGTGTAATACCAGCAGAGATAATTTTTAGTCAGTGCTCCAGACAAAGGTGAAAATGTCTCAAAATTCCCTATTTGTGTTAATACATGGCAAAGAAAAATGCCATTCTCAAAAAAAGCTATCCATCACATTTGGATAGGCAGAGGTAAAATTTTGCTCAATGATCTAATCCTGCCCTTGCGTCTGTCTGTATGTATATCTTCTGAGCCACCAGTGACAGAGAATGCAGTTGCTTTCTTGATTCTTCATTTTCATCAGAGTTCACTTCGTCAGGGTCAAAAGTATTCCGGGGGTTTAATTACACAGTGTGTTTTCCTGAGGATCCCATGGGCATTCTGCACATAGAGTTATATGCCACCATACTCCAACACAGTGTAAACAGTATGACTCAGGACGTGAAATAACTGTGAGACCTGGCCAGGCACCTCTTCAGCCAGTCTTTCGCTAACGTAACTTTTTAAACTAAAAAATTCACTTGTTTTTGAAGTCAGTGCAGGTCATTCCTTTTGAGGCAGGTGTCAGATTTTAGTTTCAAGCTGCAGACACAGGTTCTTGTCGTTATGCTTAATGTTGGCTTTAGATTTACAGATGTCAATTTGGGGATATATTCTAGGCATACCGAAAAGGGGGGGTTTTCTGCATCAGAACATAAGGGGACATGCAAGGATGCTGCAACTGCATGGTAGAAGCACAGCTATAGCTTCAGCTTCTTGTCATTTAGAAAGGGACAATGGATGAATAATCCATTCTGAAGAAACCACATTAGTTGTTCTAATTGATTAAGAAAAATTTTGATCATGCTGCCATGTATGTGGGTTCTACTTGGATGACTTTCTGAAAGGGGAAGATGCATGGGAGATTTGAATGCTGAGATGTTTGGGAGAAGAAGTAAACCAGGTGCTTAAAAGCTGAGGGAGCTGCTCAGTCAGGTCAGAACAGCATTGGCATGAACTTTTCACAGATGATATAAGCGCAGGCAGTGACGTGTTGCTCAGTGTGGATCAGCCTGCATCTTTTCAGCAGAGCAGACCCACTTCCAGATGTCAGTGATGTGTTGTGATCCTTCCCCCACCCCTGAGGATTTTTGTGGGAACCTGAACTTTACTTGAGGTAGAAAGTCAAGTTCCAAGAAAATTTCAGGAAAGTAGCCAGCCTGCTGCTTCCCCTTACAGACTTAGGCTATAATAGAAGAGTCAAAATGAGCTAGGGGTACCGTGTGGATGAACGCTTTCAGTATTTTTCACATCTATAACTCAGTGGTTGTCTGTAATTAAAATAGTTTTTATCTTTCTGCAGGAGTCTTGGTTGTATATTTGTGCAGTTAATATGTTGAAGACTCCAGAGTGCTCCCTTTTCTAGAAACCACTCTTGGTCCTTAATTTTCTTTCTGTGTTCTGAAAAGAGCCCTTTACTTTTCCTGGGCTGCTGAGCGGGCTCTCTGAGGAGCTTGCCTTATTTTCAAGGTATGGAATTTTTGAAAGGCTTCAAAGGTGTTGATTGTGTGCAAAGAAATGTGGCAATGGTGTTTGCTCAGTGATAGTATAGTTTTGATCAGAAACAGCAGAGATGATGTGTCTGAAATAATTTCTGAAAATGGTGCTCTTTTCTTTCACTGAAAACACCTATTCATCAAGGAAATTAATTTTGTCTTTTCAGAAAGGCAAGCTTTAGGACACGTGGAACTCCTGGGTTGGTTGGTTGTTTACCAAGTAAGAAATACACTGAAAAGAAAAGCTCTCAAGAGCATACTAAATAACTCCTGCTTGTATCTCAAAGTGTGGTGGGGAAGAAAGACCTTCTGGGTGAAATACCCAAACTTGAATTCATTTGTTCATGTAACCCAAAGAAGCTGCTCTTGCTTTTCATACATCTTCCATTACATTGGCCTACAGTGGATGTTTACCTTAGTTTTGCAAGTCCTGAGTCAGTAAATTCATACTCAGTAGCCATATTGTTATATGGATTTATTTTTACTAGGGTTTCCAGTGCTTTTCTCGAGTGATGTGATGCACAGCCCTAAAAATGAATCCTTCTGTGGCAGAGACCATGAAACTAAGAATTATTGGGAATGTCATAAGCTCATCATACGTAAAGATACTTTACCATGTAGTGCAGGAAACCTTGTAAGAATTGCATGAAATTAGGTCTGAACCAAAACTTCCCCTAGCATGGACATTTGAGGCAGGACTACTTCAGACCCATAATGCACTCTTCAATGGTGAAACCTTGGCCAGCTCTTCAGCTAGAAGACCATATTAGCCACTTTCTAGAATAAAAATGTGGGCTCAATGAGAGGTCCATTACACACAGCAGAGAAAACTGGTTAATGTTAGATAAAAGCATCTGTGCTTTTCATATCTAACAGAATATCAACACTGAATTAAAGTGTCTTTTTTTAGGTTACTGCCTTGCACACCACAGGAGGTGGGTCTGCCTGAACTGTCCATAGCACTACCCACCTCTTTCTCTTGAATGATACCCAGTAATATAAATTAAATTATTTCTCTAAAGTGGCTATTACCCTAGCTTTGTCAAAATTAGATTTCTTGTGCCCTGGCTATTTTCACCATTTTCTGTATGTTTCTGAATTTCACCATGGTCTTTTTTTCTAGTTTTGGCTAAACTTAATAATTTAGCATCACTTGCCACTTCAATGCTTGCTTATTTTTCCCAATCATT
>VZTV01091806.1:121-11749 GCA_013400875.1 Anhinga rufa | reverse complement strand
TGTTTTTGTTTTTTTTTTTTTTTTTTTTTTTTTTTTTTTTTTTTTTTTTTTTTAAACTGTCTTTATCTCAACCACAAGTTTTCTCACTTTTACTTTTCCTATTTTCTCCCCCATCCTACCGGGAGTGGGGGAGTGAGCGAGCACCTGTGTGATGCTCAGTCACCAGCTGTGTGGTTAAACCGTGACAGTTGGCTACACACCCTTTTCTATTATAGATATAATAAAATAGTTAGAACTAGAAAGTACATTTCTTTGATTAAGAAGTATGATTATTTTTTTGTAGCTTGTTGTGTGTTTAATATTGATAATGATCTGTCCCAGTTAGTTTTTTTCCTGTACCTCTTATATACCTCTTGCAAATTGCTCTGTTGTATTTGAAGAAAAGAGCAGTGGTGTTTTTAATGTGTTATCAAATTATATTAAACTTTATTTAGCAAAATGCATTTACATTTTTTATAAATAATTGCTTGACAATTATTTTCCCCTGAAAAAGGGCCTTATTTTATAGCAACTACTGTATTGGTTTTGGGATTTTGTTTTTATTTTGTTTTGGTTTTTTGTGTGATGTCTTTTTTTTTTTAATAGTTTTCTTGTTCAGTGTTGGTTGCCTACCTGTTCCTGTTTTTTAGGGCTTTAGAAACTCTGTTTTAAAGGAAGAAGTAATCTCTCTGGACTGAGTGGTCCTAGAAAAGATACTTCTCCCTAAAATCTTCTCTCTGTAGACAAGTGGCCACAACAGCTCTGCTGTTTGAGCTTTGGCAGTAGGCATTAGGCTGTCCGGTTCTTAACTTTACAAAGTCAGATTTCAGGAGATGATACTGCTTGTTCTACCTATGGTAATTCATTCTCTCGAAAAACAGAATCTCATTCTTTGTATGATTTGTTTGCTTTCTGCTTTCTCAAGGGTATTAATCTTATTTTCAGTCATTCTCCTAAGAGAAAATCCTTTCAAGGCAGCTTGCTCCCTCTGAAACCTTTTATAATAACTTCCTGCTACAGCTCCTATTGCTTCACAACACACTTTCATACGTTTCCCTTTAAAATAAGAACAGAAGCTCTACCTCCCTTTTGCAGTTTTTAAAAGCAAACTTTATTGGGATGTGGGCTTTTGAAAATTAAACTTACAAGTTTCAAGTTTTATTTCAAAGGAGGACATAATGCCTTTATGAGAATGATTTGCTTCCCTGCAAGCTTCGACTTCTTACACATCAGAGGCGATACCTTGGGGAATCAGTGTTTCGTTCAAAGAAACAGATCTGCAGATTATAATGAATTAAATATCAAGAAAGATCATGAGGTATATTTCAGTAATGTTAGAGCAGAATTGTCATTAAAAACTTACTCATTTTTAATAACTTCTGTTTTGTTTTCAGCTGGCTAACTTGTAAAGCCAAGTTGGATTACCAAGGAGTTTTGAAATATTATGAGACAGACATCTGTAAAAGTGAATTATTTAATGAATGTAGCTGAAGGTGCACAGGAAGTAACTAAAAAAGATAAAAACTAAAATACAAAGTTAAGTAATGTGCTGTCTCTAGAGAACAGGAGCATAATCTGCAAGACCCAAAAGATGATGGACTATACCTCCAACATTTTAGTAGTCAATACTTCATAAAATCCATGTTATCTTTCTGTAGATGATCCTTTCCATGACCAATTCTGCTCTATTGTCTTTGTGCTGCTGTGGAGCTCACAATCCCTTTTTTCCTCTTCTCTGGGAACTGCCTTTACTTGTCTCACCCATGGGACACTGCAACGTTCTGCTGGAATTTCTGGTCAGAAAAGCTTTGGAAAGTTTTTGTACTGAATTCTTGACTTGCTTATTCCTGTGTTCATAGAAGGCTGTCTTCTGTTGCAGAATCTAAATGAAGCTGAGGTCATGTAGCTTTTGTAATTTAAATTACACAGCTTCTTTTTGGTTTGTTTTTTTTTTCCCCTCTTTTTTTTCTCTCTTTTTAAAAAATTATTGTCTGTTTCTGTCTTTACTACATACCACTATTGGTGCAAGTTGGTCAGCTTGATGAGCTCGTTTTGGAGCCACAGTATAAAAAGTTTTTCTTTAAAAAATAACAGAAAAGTCAGAACTTAAATGCCTACATTGGTGAAGCATTAAGCCATATTCATAGAACTTCATATGGCTTTTTGTTTAAAAACTGAAACAGAACACTAACATTATTCACAGATCTTTGTCAGGGAAAAAATCATTTTGCTTAGTCATTTTTTCTAAATTGCCTTGACTATGGGGAAAAGTAATTTTGGCCCTAGGTTTAATATCTCTCTTTCTCTCTCTGTTTTTCTTGGAGCCTTTTGTTGGCTCTGTTTTGCTGGAATATGGACCGCAGAAGTTAAAGCAGGGACCCTGCGCAAGCATGCCTGGTGCTCTGGTACTGCCTCCTGTTTCTTACGGCTGTGAAATTAGTCTTCACCTATGGGGGGGGACACTGAATTATAGCTCCGTTCGCTTGAACGCCTTCGGCACAGGGATGCAGTCACTAAGAGGAGACTCTTACAAAGTGGGAACAAACACGCCATGGGCATAATGTAGCGATTCTATTGATTTCTCTTTTGTTTGCTGCAAATTTTGTGTTCAAGTGTAACATCCTTCTAAGATCTGGCACTCGAGAATTCCTAAGAGCTCTCCCATCAGTGTTGCTACTTGCCTCTCAAGAGTAGAGATGCTTTCGATGTGCTGCCTAGTAGTGTGCTGTGCAAACTCTTTGCTATCAAAGAGTTCACTTCAGGTGAGGGTTGGAAAAGAATAAGCTGTTTTGGAGGGATAAACAAAAGTATTGTGGAGATGCAGTCTTTCAAATAATTACTACTTGTAATACCGTGATCTACAGCACTTCAGATGATGTACAAAGCTTACTTGCGACTTAAAGCACAAGAACAAATTAGCACCATAATAGCTAAATTAATATTTATTGGAGTCCAGGCTTACATCAGACCTCAATGCCAGTGAAGAAGCTTTATGAAGGGTTGCAGCTAAGAAGATGACATTGCTGGCAAACATGGGCATAGTCTGTACTGTGTAGTACTACAGCGTACTACTAGTGTGTAGACTGAAGTTTCCTAACTGTATTAGAGATTAGGAAGGGTGTTGCTGGTGGTCTGAGTTTGTGGCCTTGAGAAACCTGGTGTGCAATTTTTGTAGTCTTCACTCTGCCCAAAGTAGTATGGGGCTGAGAGGCTGGAAATTTGGACTTGGTGCAGGAGACTTGTATGGGACACAGGACGGAAGGGGAAAACTTCAATAGGTAGCTGTGCAAAGGCCAGAAACCTTGTCGCAAGTGTTCTGCAGCAAATCAGTGAAGGAGCTGCTAGGTTTACATGTCTTCATTCTGTCCGCTTTCCTCTTTTTCATACCATCTTGACCTGTCTTTTTCCTTTGAATGGCTACAGAGCAAAATAAATTACTTTGAAAGCACAGTAAGCTCCTTTAAAAAAAGATACTAAGAAGCTGAAACTTTTTGGTGTTGCAGTCTTTTTACATGGTTAGCACAGCAATTATGTTGTCAGAAAGGTGGTTTTTGTGCGATCACTTTAATTTACTGTGGGCTTTTTTTTTTTTCCCCAAGTAGTTCTTTATCTATTTAAAAAAGAAAAAATGCTAGGAGATGAGAAAGATGCTGTTTTTCAAAAATACATAAGTGAGCATAGCTGCTCAAAGGCCAAATGTAAATAGTGGTTAGTATATAATGTTACTCAGAATGATGAATAATCAAGTTACTTGAAAACTCAAAAGGTCACCTACCAAATGTCCTTTGTCAATACATTTCCATGGAGTCTGAAAGCATTAGGGGAGAAATGGAAGCAAGTGAAACCTGCGGAAAAAACTTGCATTTGATCTATTATCAAAAAGTGCCACAAAATTCATGGAACAGGTTGCATTAATATTTTTGCATTAATCATAAGATTTATTTGAATTATTGGAGGCTATCAAGGATTCTTTTTAAACAAATAATGTTCAATGCAGCAGCATTTCCCATTGTGTTTACTGAATTGCACAATTCATGATAAGCAGTTCAAGACTTTTGTAAAGTAACTTTGTGGTAGTGTACTGGGAAAGATTTAATATTAATTAATGCAGAACTACAGATGGCAAAAGGAGACATTTCAAACCTGCTGCAAGTTTGCATCCATTATAAATGATGTTGAGTTTATTTCCTCCAGACTGTTGGTACTTCCCTGTCTCCTAATTCAATGCAACCACAATGACTATTTCCAAATGATAACCTGTGATCTTGGTAGTTTGGTTGTAGGGGTTTTTTTTATGCTGGGAAGTAGTAAAGGACTCTTAACAATGTGTAAGTGTGCATTTGGTTCTCCCCATTCCCCTGCTGGGGAAATTCACCCTTTGACCACATTTTAACTCCTTTTTGTTGTTGTTGTTTTTACTTTTTTTTTTTTTTTTTTTTTACTGGATCACTGCTTCCAGGCTGGACCTTGGGGCTGGTTGCCATCAAACCCTGCAGTTCCCCTCACCACCCTGGTGCACCCATGCTCCTGGAGTCCTCCACACGGCATCATGCTGGGAGCGTGATGTGACTTGGGCTGCAGCTACCTGGCAGCAGAAGGCACCTCTGGGGGAAGCCTCATGCAGCAGGCAAGCTGCGGTGCTGTCAGATTGCCCTAGTGTGTGCCAGGCCCCTCTTTCTGCCTCTCAGGGTGCCTGACAGGCAGCCCTCTGCCATCCTGTCTGGTTGTTCCTCATCAGAGGGGACATAAGAGGAGTAAGAGCACTGTGCAAGACATCATCACTGCCCATGCGACTGGGGAGGAGCAATTTGCTGCCAGTGAGCACGAGCTCGGTGTTGGCTTTGTTTTAGCCATGGTGGACAGCCTCTCCTTTCTGCCAGTGCTTGCTGCTTTTCTTGCACATATTGAAGCGTATGCTGTAGGGCAGGCATCACACAGAGAGCAGCCCTCCTTATTTCACCAAATTGACTTGTGGGGTGTTTTTGACACAGTTCTTGCTCATTTTCCAGAATAGTTTTGCTTTCCTCCTACGAATCATGCTGTAATGGAGCTCTCCTGCCAGCCTCGTCTCCTTGCATTGTCCTTTTTCACCCTCCCTGTGCTACCTCCAAGTCCTGTCCCAGCCTCATTGCACAACCTGCCCCAGCTCTAGTTTCCTGTTTGCCCCAGTGGTCATCTCTCAACCTTTCACCATCCTCCCACTGTCTTTCCTTTCTTCATTCATCAAGTCACCTTCTGTTTTACCATCTTTGAGTACCTAGTGTCAAGTGTCAAGGATACCCTGAGCTGAGAAGGGTGGTCTCATTGATTTGAGGGTGGGGAGAAGACTGGCAAAGACAGTGTTGCTGTTTGGAGTTTTCTCTTATAACTTGGGTAAGCTTATTAGCTGTGTCAGAAGGCAGGCCAGCACCTTGGGGTTTGGGCTACAGAGGGAGGCTCTAGCTGCTGGAGGTTTTTCAGGATACACAGCTGCAAAAGACTTGATTAGAGTTTTATAGCTGTGTGGGGTTGACCATAGCTGACTGCAGACACCCACCCAGCTGCATTCTCACTCCCCCTCCTTAGTAGGACAGGGGGAGAAAATAAGATGGAAAACCTTGTGTGTTGAGATAGACAGGGAGATCACCTACCAGTTGCCATCACAGGCAAAACAGACCTGATGTGGGGAGAATGAATTTAATTTATTGTCAGTCAGAATAGAGTTGGATGGTGAGAAACAGAAATGAAAACTAAAATGCCTTGCGCCCTCATCCCACCTCATCTTTTTCCCAGGCTCATTATCACTCCATTCCCAACTCACCTACCTCTTCCCCCCACTCCAAGTGGCACAGTGGGAAGGGGGGCTGTGGTCAGCCCAGAACAGCTCTTCCCTGCCCCTCCTTCCTCCTCACGCTTTCCTCCTGCTCCAGCCTGGGTCCTTCCCAGGGGCTGCAGTCCTTCAGGAAATACCAGATGCTCTGGTGTGGTCTCCCCCATGGGCTGCAGGGGGAAACCTGCTCCAGCGTGGTCACTCCATGGTCTGCAGGGCAGCCTCTGCTCAGGTGCCTGGAGTACCTCCTCCCCTCCTCCTCTCACCTTGGTGTCACGGGGCTGTTTCTCACATGTTTTTCCCCTTCCATGCAGTGTTTTACCCTTTCTTAAGTTTGTTTTCACAGAGGCGCCGCCATCATGACCCAGCACAGGGCAGCCCCGGCTTCTCCTCACAGAGGCCGCCCTGCAGCCCCCCCGCCAGCCCCTGGGCACCAACAACCTGTACAACAGCTTGTCTTTACACCAGAGGTTGTTTTTATGTAGATGGCAAAATACCTTTTCTGGACACACAGAGCATTCTTTCGTCATGCTCTAAAATCGTCTCAGCCTACAGAGGTATTGCAGCTTTTCCAAGAAACGCACCTGTACTGGCAGCAGTGGGCTTTGCCTGGGCCACCCCTCTGGGCGCTGCTGCTCAGTTGGCTTGGTTGGGAGGGGTGATCACAGCAGGCAGATATATCTGAAGTTGCAGCCTAAAAATTTGTTCAGAATTTTTGCCATGTGGTCCAGTTAAGGGGGTTTCCAATATAGTGCTGTCAGTCTCGCTTACCATAGCAAAACATCTATATAAGTACGTTTCATCATGCATAAAAAGAGATTTATTAAGAAGTGAACTGTCCGTTTACACAACACAGCGATTGCTTATTCATTTGTTGTTTTTGTTCTTCTCTATGCATTTGAGAGATTTTCTAGTAGAAAAATAATCTTGATTGCTTTCTTCTAATAAAATATATATCTATCTTCCTTCCCCTTTTCTTATTTGAAAAGATGTAATTAACTGGGTGGGGTTGTTTTTTTTTTTTAGGTCGACTGGATATTATGCTTTTTATTTATCTGCTGTGGCCGCCAGAGAAGGGGTAGTGTTCAATCAAGAACTGCACAGTCCTTTGTCATGTTGCTCTTTTTTTTTTTTTTTTAAAACAAAACAACTGGTATAAATAATGCAGGAGGCGAAAACAGTAGGCTTTACAGAGATTTAATTTTTATTCTGTCTGCCAATAAAAGCTGGGAGGGGGAAGCTTTTCTGATAAATATCATTACTTAAACCCCTTTATATTAAATGTTATTGCTTCATGGCAATGGCAATTATTGCTGTTCTTCATGATTCATCTATAATATTAAAAAGGGAGAGGGAACGCGAGTCGAACTTGGCCTCCCTGTGCATGAGGCTGGACCCTCAGGGGTGGAAAGTACAAAACTGCTCCTTTGTATGTTGATGGCATTGGTGGGGTTTTTTATTTTGCAGTGTCTGTGCCACAACTATTCATACCTGAACTGGATGTAATTTTGAGACTGGAACATGAGAGAGCTATTTTAGTTGGGCGTGTCTTGGGAGGCTACTTATTTTCTCTTTTTCCCTCTCTCAGCTTTTATGTATCATTTGAAGGAGACAAAGAAACATGAATATAAAAGTTTCTGTCCATTTTGGCTTTGATTGGTTCCAGGAGGGGAAATGAGAGCTGCGTTGCAGCACCCTGTCTCTAAAGGTGACCCTGTACCACTATTGGAGATCAGAGGTTGACTTTCATCCCTCCTAGCTTTTAATATGTCAGGGAAGGAAGAACAGGGGACCAAACCTCTTTGCAAAAGCTGAGGGGTTTGGCGCTTTCTTGCACAGTGGAAATTCTTGCTTTTTCTGTTCTTTCCTCTCTCACCTGATGCGCTTAGTTTTGGGCTGGCATTGAGAACTAACAGAAAAGTAAGGCTGGTGTAGAGAAGGCTGGCTATTGGGGCCATAGCAGGTAGGGGAGAGCTCAGTGCTTGAGACATGAGAGGATCAGGGAAGGATGGAGCTCCTGCCAGTGCCTGGAGAGCTAACCTCGGTGTTACTTGTACAAAGACGCAGGCAACATGAAGTCCTACATCCTACGTCTGTCATGGGGTATGATGGCAACTAAGTTGTTTTTCTGGATTTCAAGACATGTTTTTATTGTTCAAAAGAGCAGAGAAAGCTAGCTAGGTATATCCAGTAGTCTGGTATTCAAGCGTACAGAAAGGTTTTTCATGTGAGCCTGATTCTGTTCACGTTTACACGCATTCTTGTATTTTCCTGCAGAAAGGAGCAATTAAATTCCTTTGATTAAAATCAGGCTGAAGCACTGACAAGGAATGGAATTAGTTTTACAGTGTTATCTGAATAGTCCAGTTGACTTTGAGGCTGTTGATATGCTTGAAAGAAAAGCCGTACTGAAGTACAAGTAATTTTGCTGTAAACTCAGTTTTATTGCTTCTTAATAGCTCACTCTTTAGCACTATGAGATCTTGTTCTGGAAACAACAGAAATCCTAAGAATTATTGTGACTTCCTTCCTACTATTGAGCCCTTAAGATTTGGGTTTGCATACAAAAACAGATAAACAGAATAAAACCCCCAATCCTACAAAAGCCAAAATCTTTTGGCGAGTTAAACTGTAGTTCCTATGAGTAAGTGGCTAATGGAGGGGACTTCAAAACTTCATGTGATACAGAGGCACAGGACGTAATGCTTTCCAGCAATAACTGCTGCTAGAGAATGTTTAATAGTCAGTTCTCAGGCTTTAACTGTGATAGTGCAATGTGTAGATGCATGATGTGATTTTACATTGTTCCTCTTGCTGGAGAAGTCACGTTGACTTTTCTAGTGTAGGTGATCACTTGAAAAGCAAAGCAAGGGGGAAAATTATCTATGAGAAGACTGTAAAACAAGGTAGAACTTTTTAGGAAGAATCAGGAAGCTAAAGAAATGCAACTAGAAATGCACTAGTAAACTACAGCTGAAAACTGAGCAGCATCCAAATACATATGGTAGTGCAAATTGATGTTAGGTTGAGATTGTTGGTGAATTTTAAGCAAAAACCATTTCAAATTATATTTCTCTTTCTAAATCAGGAGTTGAATCATATTCCCATTATTGCATACTGATGCAAATGATACCACAGATTCCTTTTTAGATGCAGTGGTTTCAGCTGGACCTTTCTATAAGCATAAGGGAAAAAACCATTTTTTAGGATTTGTGTAAGATTTTATTTGATACTTAACAGTATGGTCATTTTTAATGGCTTCTTTAATGGAGATATCTTTTAATACATTTCTGACAGTTTGTGAGCTGGAGGATGATTTTTATATATGAATTACATTTATTTTTAAAATAATGGGTTTATCTTGTTTTATTTTTTCATTTTTAAGTTTTAATAGTTATTGCAAGGATAAGGGAATTAGACCCTATATGGCAGAACAAGTGGAATTCATCCTGCCAAGTAGAGATGTCTGGGTGAGTGTGTACTGCAGGTCACTTTCTATCATCAGCAGATGAAAAGCAGGCATTTCTGGGCTGAAATTTGTCTCGTGTGTAGATATCTGCATTAGGATGAGCAGACTGTGCTGTGCCTGTTTGTCTTCACTGACTAGAAGGGGCCTAAGCTGATGGTTCAGCTGTGGACATAAATATAAATTCAAAGACATCTCAGTTAGATTAGATGAATTATGCCTTTGATATTGGCTGTATATTTTGGGTTGTGCTTTAGAAGGAGAGAAGGGGAGCATTACAGCATGCGCTGTCGCTATTGTATTAAATTTTATGTCATGGGCTTTCTAAACAGCAGTCATAATGTGTGAGAAGGCTTGGGTTTTCAGAGTTGTTTGGACTTCTTGTTGTAGAAGCTTAGTCTATTTACTGAGAAAAAGTAGTATCTTATGAATAATGATTTTCATGCTCCTAGTTTGTCATACAATGTTTTTGCAAATGCATTTGCTCTACTGCATTTTTTTGTGTATAATGCTTGCAGAACTATTTAAAATCCTTCTGCAATCTTCTTTTCCTATTAATGACTCTCTTATTTTGCAGTACTTGAGTGGATCAGGGGCTTTCTACTTGTGACTTGAAATTATTTCCTTCACTTATCCAGTGTGGCCTCAAGATTTTGTATTTTTCCTCCTACCTTTCTACCTGTTCTGAAAGACAGACCCTAGAAAATTCCTAGGATGTAGGTTGTCTATTTGAATCCCTGAAAGCTCTCCCAAAACTTTATAAACTTAGAAATCTGTGTCTTGACATAACATATGTTCCTGAATCTGTGGAGGGAAATTGTCACTGGGAAGGCTTTGAGCTATAAGACTAGACTTCTGGCATGGGGATTTTATTGCCAGACAAGTTGCTGTGTAATTAACTGATGAGTTGGAATCACAGGTTCTTGTCAGGAAGTGAACTACTACATCATTCAGAATTAAGTGAGATCTGTTTGTTTAAAAACAAAGTAAATTGTCCTCTGCTTCTTAATATTTACGCTTTTTTTTTTGTGGCCCTCTTTATTTAGAAAATGGATTTTCTTAAAAATTCTGAATATTTGGCTTATCTTCAGTAATTTGCATTTACATGCAAACTGACTTTCATCTTTTGTGCAAGTAGAATATAAAGAAATGCTGATAAAGACATAATTAGCTAGCACTTTCCTTGAAGATAATGGTTTGAGGCTGTATAACTGCTTACTACTAAGATATGGGAGAGGAAAGAAAATTGGTAGTGTTTTGCTGTTCCTTCCATACACTCTTATTCCATGATGCATCCAATGCATACCGTGACGTTGAAACCAGAAATCTGCTCTGCTGGCACGCAAGAGTTTTAAGGGATAATTGGCTTTCATACTTCCTAGTCTATAGAAGAGAGAGTGGTGGTCTGTGAGACTGTGAATATGTATGCTTATAGAATGTATTGTTTAAGCAAGATAACACTTAACAAATTGCTGGTTTTCCCCTTCCTCTGCTCCCTTTGTTTTTCCATTATGTTAACACTTCGAGTAGAACTAAATGGTCGTCTCCTCAAGTGCATTTTGTATGAATAACCAAAGGAGGGGTGGAAATTACTTACACTTGTAGAGTCACCCCAACAATATAAATGGTTTTGACATGTATAGTATAAGTGTATCCATATGTGTATGAATGAAATGGCAAAGAGTGTAGCTATGAATACTTAAAGTATTGTGATATTTATAAAATAGGCTCCTAATAAGTGCTACAGGAGCTCTGCTATGAAGTATGTGGTTTGGGGAGAGATGTAAGGGGGAAAAAGAGGAGGCAAAAGAAATAGTAAATGTAAGAAGAGAGGATAACCACACACTGTCCTCTGTCTTTGCGGAATCTTCTGTAAGCCAGGAGATCAAACCAAGAGTATCTCTGTTGCATTTAAGAACGCTTTTGGTACTTTCAGTAGTGTAAGTAGAAATAGAGTTGAACCCTAGAGACCTTGTTTGCTGAAAGTTGCACTGGTAAAAAAATAGGATTACTTGCTTTTGAAGTAGCTGGTTTGAATCAGAAATGGTTTAGGTTGGAAGGGACCTTTAGAGGCCATCTAGTCCAACCCCCCTGCAGGGAGCAGGGACATCCCCAACTAGACCAGGTTGCTCAGAATCCCGTCCAACCTGACTGTGAACATTTCTGGGGATGGGTCATCTACCACCTCTCTGGGCAACCTGTTCCAGTGTTTCACCACCATCATTATAAAAAATGTCATCCTTATATGCAGTCTAAATCTACCCTCCTTTAGGTTGAAACCATTACCCTGTGTTCTTTCACAGTGACGAGTTTTGGGGAGGGCTTGGTTGGGTTTTGGTTTTGGGGTGGTTTTTTTGTGTGTGTTCTTCCTTTT
>VZTV01091803.1:10774-24297 GCA_013400875.1 Anhinga rufa | reverse complement strand
GATCGGGACCGCGAGGTGCCGGGGGCCGTGCGCGGCTTGCCCGCTCCCGGACCTGCCCCGGCTCCGCGTCCGGTCTCGCGGTCCCCACGTTTCCACAACACGTTTCATTTTTGTTTTCTCGCAGGTGAAGGGCAGCAAAACCCCGAGATCAGCACGAGCTGACCCCTCCCCGCACGTTCCTCGGCGTCCCAGGAGCGCTGCAGCCAGGGGCCTGTTCCCGCTCCCCTTCGCTTAATGCAAAGAACCCCCTCCAGTATGAAAAGGTGAGCAACAAACTGTATATTGCCACAGCCATTAACTACAGAATATTTGAACATTCACATTTCAGCGCACGTGGATTTCCCTCGCCTCGGCTCTCAGCAGAACCCCATCCTTGCCGGTACGTTGCTGTAACTCCCTGCCATTTATGCCAGGTACAACACAGCTTTAGTCTCAATTCCACGTGCACTTAAACAGCAGAGCCTGTTTCTGACAATGCTGAGCAGCGTGAAGCAAACTGTAACGGATCAGAAGCCGAGTTCTAGGTACGTTACCAACCCCCGAATCTCGTTGCCCGCACAAGGGGATAAATAAGATCCCAGCCTGGCACTCTTGTCCTCAAACACCCAGGAACAACGTCTATATACTGGAAGTTCAGGAACCTTCCATGCTACCGTGCCTCGTGTTGCCAGGAATCAGAGTTCAAGAGCACCACAGAAGTGGAACGGAAAGCAGGAGAGCTCTGCTGCCAGGGAGGGTGGGCATTAACACCTGGCCGCCCAGCGCAGGCGAACTTGTGGAACACCAGCCTTTCCTACCAGATGCCAGCAGACCAAAATAATCTTACTCGCTAATCCCAATCATATAGGAAACCCTCCTTCTTCCCTCTAATTAATCTTACCTTGATACACTTCTTCAAAGCCAGGGCACTGGACTTGGAAAGAGTCTGGAAAACAGGCCTTTGGAAACTCAGGGCCAGATACATCACTAAGCATACAGGACCATACCTTGCTTGAAGCTATATTCAGGACCCTGCCGCTCTACAACATACAGCTTTTTTGTCCTTAGAGCGAAGTGAGCATGAATCGGGAAGCCAGTCTGAAGAATTTGTTGTTTTGAGGCAGTTCAATGCACAGCAGGGAAGCATGGGATGAAATAATTTTCTACATGATACTTGACATATATACACAGGACATTTATACTTCCTCTTTTGGTTTCCTTTTGAGGAAGATAGAGGCTTGGGAAAAAAAAAGGGGAGGGGAATGCAAGACATGCAGCCATGACTGCCTCTCACTGCAGCTGTATGCAATACATTGATCAGGGTAATGGAGTCACTGAGTACCTCTATCTATCTATATTTATTATATATCTCTTTATTGCATCTTCTCTGTAATAAATCCCTCCCTACTTTTAACTTAGGGAACATCAAGTGGTGTGCCTTGAGAGAAGGCGGCTCCAGGGAGACCTTCTGTTTCGCAGCAGGCCCATCATTTGCATATTAAGCCTCGATACTGTTTTATTACTTTATTTTTTATTGTGCATGACAACATAATGACAATAACAATTAGCTGGAGGAAATCCTAAAAAAAATATATATATATAGGAATGAGAAGGAAATTAATCCCTTGCTGCAGTAAACTGAGGTAAAATTCAGTGGAGTGACAGTGATTAACATTTGCCAAAAATTTGCTCAGTATTGTCAAAAGAAGCATCACACTAAACTACACCCATGACAAAACGGAAGCATAAAACCCTTATGCCACACAGCTCAGTAGATTAACTCGTGCTCGTAATGGACTTCAAAATTAAACATTTCAATGTTTAATGCAACAATTAAAAAGAAAAGCACTAATAACAATTCAAAAGTAGACTCTGAAACCATAACTACTTCTCTTTTCTGCAGACGACTTTTTTTGGTGGGAGCTGACTGCATACTTACGTTAATATAGATGCCCGTTTATGATACTTCTGCTGCTTGGGCAGTTTTACAGTGCGAAATCCAGGGTCGGGATGGGGAAATCAATAAGCAATTACACTGTGCAGTACCAATTAAATTAGGTTGGGGTTTTTTTGGTAGCTATAAAGCGCTCACTTAGCCTGAATTTACAGCGAGTGCTGTCATACAGGCGTAGATGCTAGAAGCAGAACTGCGTGTGAACCTCATCAGTCTCCAGGGCAAAGCACCGAAGCCCCCAGCAGTCTATTTTTACAGCCAGCGGCTCGAGTGAGGAGGACCCTGAGGCGAGGAAGGCTGAGTCCCGCGAAGGATAACTTCTAGCTTTGCCTTAACGGGTGGCAGGGAACGGACAGATCCCTGGAGCTGCCCTGCACGGCCCCCTGCACACACAGGCTGCGAGAGGGAGGTTTCCGCGGGCTCCCAGCCCCGGAGCTCACCGAGGGGCTCTTGCCATCTGCTGGCAGCTCCTGCAATGGCAGCTCTCGCCCGAAACCGTCCCCAGGCGGGGCTTTGGGGTGCTCCGGCTGCTGCGCTCCGAGCACCCCGGGGCGCCGACGGGGCGCTCCGGTCGGGGTTTGCACCGCCGCGGGCTCCGCGCGAGCAGAGGTAGGAAGGCAGCAAAAGCTGACGCTTTTCTTTACTCCTTGATGCCAGATTTATCGCGCTGCCTTGCCTCCGATAGCCGGTATACTTCAAATGTTAGCTGTGAACAAACGGTGAATGTAGTAAGTTTTCCTTCAGCAAAATTTCCCTTCAAAACATTTTGGCTAGGGTAATCAGCCAGCAGAGCGACTCAGTGGATCTCCTGCAGGCCTCAGGTAAAGAATAGCTAGTGTTCTAAAACCGCGAGCTCTGCGTCAGACATGATGAGCTACTAGCTGAGTTTTGCCGACCTCTATCATAAAAATTAAATGGACAAAGAGTCTTCTAACTTCTGCTACTTAGAAGTCATCAATTTAAAAGCAGTGATAGAATGCACCGGTATTTTGTACTGTTGTTTAAACTTACCATAACTTGCTATGCCAACTGCTCTTCTGGAAAAAGAAAAAAAGAAGTCAGCTGCTTTTGGAAGGCAACAGCCAACCTTTGAGCCTTGCACGGCTGGAGGGAAGAGACACACGGGAAATGATTCCCAAGGCTAACAGAGAAGGCAGCTCATTTCCCAAACACGCACATGAACTTGTGACTCCTGAAGAACCAATAGGACCCTGACCTCGTGTCAGGACTGGGGTAAGCCTGGCTCTGCTCTGAAGTTTAGCCTAACTTACACCTTCCTTTTTGTGGTGCCCTGCAACTCAGTCCCAACCCACCTAAGCACTAATGGCTGCTGCTTAGTTCAGCATCCTTCAATTCCAGAGAACTGCTCTGGCATGAGATTCTTCTGAGCCAGCTGAGAATGTGTGCGGGATCCCATTACTTGCTGAGATTCTACTTTTGAGAGAGTTGAAGATAGTAACAATACCCTGAAATCAAATCCAGACACGTGTCTATCTCCTTGCCCCATCCACTGAATTTTCCAGCAAGGTGCTGGGCTGATGCTAACCAGCTTCACTGCGACATGGATGCAACCTGCTTCAGAAACGGATATGACTGATCCAATGGCCACTAACAGCTGTCTGGATGCAACTCTAATCTGAAAAAAACCCCATGAATTTGTGCTGTGCTCCACATTGCTGTGCAATTTCAAAGCCTTTTAACCATCTCATACCTTAAAATAGGCACATGATTTGCTACCTAAAGACAGGCCGCTTGTTCTGCATCCAGTTCACTGGAAATGCATACAGGGCTGGTCCGTACTTTTAAGTCACTTGGACGCAAATACAATACTTTGCTGAGACTTTGTCGAGACACAGATAGGCCTAATCTATCAGAGCTTCTACTGTGACAGCATATTACAGTTCCTAAACCTGGATAATCCACATTGCAGTAAGCATTTTTATAGCACTAAGCTTTCTTTCCATATCAGCGTAATTAAAGCAGCAACCTTTCTAAGGACAGATGAAGCTTCTGTACACTGTCATTACTTTCCTTCTTGCTCTCTGCTAGAATCAGTGTCCTCTGATTGGGGGGGTGGCTGGGGGTAAAGAGAAAAAAAGAGGTATTTGTTATTAGGGTAGAATCTAAAGAGGTGGAGAATAACATTATTTCTCATCACCTTGGAGGATTATCAGTTACACTGAACAGACCTTAACCTTCTGACACGATACACAATTCAAACAGCAACATAACACAAGCATTGCTGAAAACCTGTACCTTGTAACATTTGAGAAGCCACAGAAACTGGCACTTTCTCCTTTCCATATGACCTTAACTACCAGCAAACCCTTCTTACTTTGCAAAAGCTTTTCCAATACACCTTGATCTGTTCAGTTCCTTCTTAAAGTCATTTTCTGAAGATCTCTTATGTTGCCAACTTATCAGCTGCCGAGCTCCCCCTAGAACTTGAGGGAAACAGGACAAAGCCAGCAAAAGCTAACACCTTCTCTTACACAGATTTACTAGAGCACATACTGAAGCTGACTTGGAAAGAGAAAAGTGCTAGTATATTGGTATAAGCAAAAAAGAGTTGCTCCTTGCCCAGAAATTGCTTATGCAACGCAAGGCTAATGCTGACTGATTCTCTCTCAGTCTCTGAAATTTGATTTCTTTGGAAATGGCAGCAGACGTATTATTTTACTTCCAGCCAAGCTATACAAAGTCTGCAAGCATCAGGAACAAACCCATGACTTCCATGAAACTTAAAACATTCTCTCGTTATTTTTTTTTGTCCAAGAAACAGACCTGTTGACAGCACTGGTATTAGTCTAATAGCAGACTCCAAAGACTTAAAATGCTATGCTTTTACATCAGTGCTTGGACTACTGTTGCAAGGGAATAAAGCCTTGACTATCATAAAATTGCAATTTCTTCAAATACAAATAAGGAGTTCAGGTAGAAAAAGAGGGCAGAGGGCTGAAAGAGGAGGTTAATTTTATAAAGCTCTACTGCAGGGCCAGCATCAGAAGCAAAAGGCAGGCAGCAGGGAAGGAACGGCTTTAAAACCAATAACGGGAAGAAAAAAAAAATAAACAAATTGCATGAGGGAGGGCGGTGTGGATTTCTCTCTTTACAGTCAAAGCACATTTGCCCATTGACTTAAGGCTAGATTCTGGTGTGGCATTCCTGAAGACATGAAACTTGGAAGACACTTGCAGCTCTAAAGCAAAGCTTCAGAATGCTGCTGTACTTTATTTTCTGCTTCTGGACTACCTCAGAGGTTAAACAAACTCCCAGGATAAATTATTGCAGTCCCCAAGACCCCTTCATCATCCAGCCAGGCTGCTTGTAGAGTATAAACAGGCCAGCATCTCTAGAGGGCTCAACACTACACAGCTGCTCCCCAGCGCTGGAGGATTTTGAGGTAGATTTAAGGGTTACATCCAAGCAACTAAATTGGCTTAACTATTTATAGAGAACAGACTTTTGGCATGCTAGACCTCTGGTAAAATGCTGTGACTGTAAGCAAGGCAGATAGCTATTCTTTACCAACACAACATGCACAACACTACATTCAGGCTTGGCTACACAGTTTCAGAGCTGCTGGTACAGGCCATGTGGGGCAGGGCCTTTCTTTGGTTCTGGGTCTGTACAATGGCCCAGTTCACAGAAATTCTTGTTGGTGCCTAGCTAGGTCTCTTACTGCAATTGCTGAAAGCATCACTAAAATAAATGTTTTCCTCTCATTTTAGGAGCATCCTTTGAATCAGAGCTTTTAAAAGGAGCGCACAACTTTCTATATCACTTGACAAAGCTGTTCTGTGTGTTGGTGGCTTTCCCAGTGCTAAGCTCCTGCATCAAGGGCAAAAGAAGCCCCTGTGCAAACAGACCTGAGCCCTGCACAACATCCTGCTGGCAGCTCACACCTCCCACAGCAGATTATGTGGCACAGTCACCCTGCCCAGGGAGCTCTGGGGCATGAACAGAACATGATATACACAGCTCCCAGCAGCTGCACAGCCCTGCAGTTTCTCTCTGGCTGAATGAAGACAGCTCCCCAGTGCGTAAGCAGTAACACCACAGCAGGCACGTGGAGAGACAGACTAGCACCACTCGGACCACATTAAATCTGCACCTGTGCACAGTGCTGACTTTGGCTCATCTCTACAGCTGCAAGTACACCCAAACAAGGCAACATTAAATCATGCTAAAACATACTCTCTTCCTATCAGACTTTCCAGTGAAGCAATTCCTAGGCAACAACTTTTAGTTTATGAACGAGAAGAGCTCATGGTTCATGGTGTGGAAATAGAGCTCTGAGAACTTTCTCCTTTAGCATATAGGGCATGGGAAACAAAGGAAACATTTTTGCTCCGTGAGTTGCCTGAGGATAGGCGCATGAAAGGCCTGGGAACAAACGCTATGGTGGAAATACACCCTCTTCAGCCAGTCAACAATGTGAAAGCACCTATTAGCAAACACCAAACTACCGAGTCGTCCTCAGGACAACCTTGCAAAGAAGAGTGGTTTCTCTGCCTGTTTAACATGTTTAAGAAGCAATAATGGTGAAAGCCATACAAGTTGCTGGCTCAGTCCCTAAAAAGCATCCACCAACTATCGCTTTGTTCATTTCCATTGGCAATGCTGACTCATCCAGCAATACACGATACAACTTTAGAACTACATCCAAAAAGGTGCAAAGAGAAAACAAATTCCTCATATAATTAAATAATCTTTATTTTATAAAACATAATACAAAGCATCTACACCATTCACTGGTGGAACATTAGTTTCTATTACACAGTAATTCAAACACAAGTTATTATTTCACACTAGTTCTGCAGTTTCCTTTTACAATTTGCTCTAGCCACTGTGGACTAGCCTGAGGACAGGTCCCAGCATATGCTCCATAGCTTGAAAGTTACAATTCTCCTGGGTCTGTGATTCTATGCTGGAGCTCACTAGACAGACTACAAGGCTTTGCTCTGAGACATCGTTGCTAGCTCTACCTCATAAAGCCATTCCTAATTGCTCTTTTCTTTTCTGGTGGCCTTGTTTAGCTTCTAAAGCTTCAACATTGATCACAGTGCCCTACTTCTTCCAACCAAGATTCCCCCAGTTCAAAGAAGGGGACCACTCAGCCATTAAGTGCATTATCTTTCAAAACATCTTCACACAAGCTGTTTCATAGATACCTGCAGTCACTAACTGACATCCTTATTCATCTGGGCAGGTATGGCCTGTACAGCCCCCACAGAAAGGCTGTAACCATGCATTAAGCTGCACACCAAACCTCGGCAGAGTCCAAATCATCAGGACTGCTCAGGAAACTCTTCTTGGTGGGCAAGCCAGCAGCTGCACTGAGAAATGAACACCCTGTTTTCACCTACACTTCTTCAGGACTTGCTACTGAAAAGCCTTATTCCCTGGTCAGGCTGGCTGCTGAAATTCTTCTGGCTCCAGATTTACTGCAGTCCTTACTAGGGAAAACCCACCAGGCACCCTTTCTTCAACTTGGGAGCCCACCTGAACAAGAAGCAGCGTGGCTGATCTTCATGCATGTGTCTAGCATGCATTTTGACTCCTACCCATAAGCACCACTGCAAAACACCCTGGACTCCTGAATTTGTGAGGCAAGCCAGATGCTGGGAAGTGCCATGTTCAAGTGACAAAGTACTGATGATGGGTCATAGTAAGAGGTGCTTCACTCAGAGCAACAGCATTTTGCCTTTATACAGCACAGCTTCACGCAGACCACCAAGCATTACTCAAAGGTGGCTTAGTGTTAACAAATGAAAACACCCCACAAGGTAGGTAATACTGTACCCGCTTAATAAAGTGGGTATGCTGAGGCAAGAAGGATCCTTGACAGGCCCCACAGCAGCAGCAGAGCTGGGAAAGAACTAGGAAGCCCCAACTAGCCCTCCTGTCTCCCTTCAAGGCTCGATAGTCTTACCACTGTGCTGTGCTAAATCAATCAAGTTTCCTCTCAGGACCAGCTCACCCAGCAGCTGGCTCTGCTAATCTGAAGTGCTGTGGGCTCTTCAGGTCTTTGGCTGCAACAGGCAAGGCTCACAGCAGAAGCGGCACCTGAGCTGCACTGCAGGCCTGGTGCTGAGGCTCAGACTCAATGATTGTAAGAATAACAGCAATTACAAAGGAACAGCACTTAAGAACATACTGTGAAATAAACACCAGAAGCTGCCAACTGAGGGACAGTTTTTCCCTGCAAATGGGACCAGATAAGTTAACACTTCTTTTTTTTCTCCCAGTCAGGTTCACTTTTTTGCTTAAAAAAGGCCAGATTCTGTGCCTCTCTCTTCTTTAATTATTAGGCTATAAAATAAGTCTCTCTCACCCTATAAAGTTCGCTTTATATTATAAAGTGACCCAAATACATCAGGGACGCAGAAGTGAATTCAAAGCCCGGGGTCAAGGCATCAATTCACAGAACCACAGAATGGTAGGCGTTGGAAGGGACCTGTGGAGACCATCTTGTCCAGCCCCCTGCGTGAGCAGCACCCCCAGAGCAGGGGGCACAGGACCGCGTCCAGGTGGGGTGTGAATGGCTCCAGGGAAGGAGACTCCACAGCCTCTCTGGGCAGCCTGGGCCGCTGCTCTGGCACCCGCACAGCAAAGGGGGTTTGCCTCAGATTTCAGTGGAACTTCCCGTGTTCCAGCTTGTGCCCGTTGCCCCTTGTCCTGTCGTCGGGCACCGCTGAGAAGAGCCCAGTCCCATCCTCCTGACACCCGCCCTTCAGATATTTATAAACATTGATAATATCCCCCCTCAGTCTTCGCTTCTCCAGGCTGAAATTCAGATGGAGAGCCAAGGTTAGGTCTCTGGGTTGAACAAGGCAGAAGAGAGATTTAAAGCTGGATAGCTCTTCCACCTTAGCCATTGTCTTTTGAAGATGCATGTTGGCCACTCTTCAAACAGAAATCCCAGTTTGGATCCGAGGAAACACCCTTGTCGAAACTATGGTCCTGGGGGAAATCATCAATGCTAGTTTCAAGTGTTTTTCAATCATTTTTCCATAGAACTCCCAGACATTCACCTACGGTACCCTACTATCCCCAAACACTGTGGCAGACTCTGGGTTCAGATATACTCATCTGAATCTGGGATGACATTTTCAAGGGCAACAGAAATACACAGCCTTCACCTTAAATCAGGCCCCTGGCCCCTTTGGATTGCCAAAACCCCAAAACCGGCAATTACTGCAGCAATCTGCAAACAAGCTGTACAACACTCTGCATTTACTGTTCTTACTTTTAAAAGTTACTTACAGCTTGGGAAAGGTATTTTTCTGACAATCTCAAGGCATGCCGTTTGGTCTCCGGCTAGCTCCACAGTATGCCTGCATTTGGGTCAGTAAGCACAGCAGAGGGAATTTTGGCATTCTGCAGACAAATCAGGGTTTGGTCCATCAGCCAGAAAACTGCTTACTGGCAAGTCCTGATGGGGCTTCTCATAACAGAGAGTGTTGGTCACTCAGGGAGCTAAAAGCAGTATTTGGAGGGGGTGGGTGGAGTTTTAACAGTCAGGGATGAAGAAGAGGGAAAAAGTCAGAAAGGCGTTTCACATCAGGGGCTGTGTCTTTGGGTGTATTCACAGAGCACCTAGTCCTGCAAGGTGCCAGTGCTGATTAGAGCTTCTGGACACTACTGGAAAATAAGTTATCAATATGTTATTTAATAAGTTATTAAAAGCAATTAGAAAGGGTAGGAAACAATGACCTACCTAAAATACTGTTCTTTCTAGAGTCACACTCTAGCTCATCCACCAAAATTATTTCTCCCAAAGGAAACATATGGATAATGAACAAAGTGCAGGTAACAACCATCATTTTGCATTTATATAGCACCTCTCAAGTAAAGATTTGAAAGTGCATAACACAGATGGATCAGCTCCATCGTCCCCAACTCACAGATGGGGAAATTAGGCACAGAGTAGAGTTATGTGACTTGCCCAAGGTCACATAATGAGTTGGTGGAAGAGCCAGGAATCCCAACACTGACGGAACACTAGAACATGCTTCTTCCCAACAGTATGAAGAGTCACTCCAGCTGTCTAGACTGTACAGGACACTGAACATAAAGATCTAGTGTTATTTTTTCCTCTCTTCCAAGATTCAGTGCTGAAGGAGTTAGCTACTAACATTACTATTTACACCTGCACCACTGGACTAGTTATGTTTAGTCTGTAAAATTAGCCCTTCTTTCACTCATATCATTTAGTGTATGCTTACGTACACACTGAGCCAGCCTCTGCCAGGCCAAACACTGCAGATCCAATGAATCCATGGCATAGCTCCATGGATTTCAATGGAGTTACGCCAGGGATAAACTTGGCTCCAGAATTGCTAACGTGTGCTGGCTCCTCTCCCGACAGTGGCATTTCAGGCACGATCCCCTTCTTGCCAGATCG
Source organism: Anhinga rufa (assembly GCA_013400875.1). NCBI lineage: Eukaryota > Metazoa > Chordata > Aves > Suliformes > Anhingidae > Anhinga > Anhinga rufa. The sequence goes on along the minus strand of VZTV01091803.1, from coordinate 13,954 downwards.
TGAACTTGACAAAGTCTTTACTCAGCATCCAGTCAGTGGTTTTTCAGATGTCCATTAGTTTTCAAGTAAAACTCATCACTCCTCCGACTCCTCCAAGCGTGGTACTTCTTCATGCTTTTCCGCCTAGCGAAGCGACAGATGCTGACCATGAAAACCCAGGAGACAGCATACATGATGACACCCCCCAGCTTAATGTACCACCTGGGTTTGGGAGAAGCAAGCTCACAGTACATCAGCCAGGCTCCCACTCCAATCCGCACCCCAGTGAAGAGGACCACGAAGAAGAAATCCACTACATCACCTGTGAAACTGTGGTAACACCCCATCTCCTTGAGGAACCAGCGGGCCTGCAGCAGCGGGTTAGTGATCTCACTACCAAAGATGACGGCATTGACCTCCGCAGCTGACTCCCCGAGTGCCAATGATGCTGTGATGCCCAAGATGCTCACCAGGTGGTGGGCCAGCATCAGGGCACCCTCTGTTTGGAAGTACACACACCAACAAAGGTCGAAGAGGAAGTAGCCCAAGCTAAGGCACAGCACATGTACCTGAAGAGTTGTGTTTGGTGATCCTGAAACATAAAGACACCAGACAGAGCTTTAAAGCATGGAGACAACAAGCAGGCGGGATCTGAGACAAGGAAAGGGTATTCACCTTCAGCACTGGCAGGCTGGTATTAGCTTGTACTGATCACAGCTCAGCTGGAGAAGTCAGACAAGACATAATACTATAGTTGTTAGTCTAACAGCTGCACACATGTAATGGCTGCACAACGTGATCACACACTCTGCCAGACTGCAGCTGAGGAGGGCCATTACGCTTGCAAAATACAGTACCAGTCTCTCCATTTCTCTAGTACTTTCCATCACAAAGCAGCTCAGATATCATTACAATCATCATTCCTCAAGTGGGCCAGATACTGAGGTGGTAGGAGAACCCCACTTTGTGCCATCACCCACTGGGGGACTTGGGACCACAACTTTCATTGCTTACCTGGGTGACTTAAAGGCCAGGGACCATCAATAAAGCCAATGTAAGCAGAGAGACAGGTGGCAAGGATGCCATGGGTCAGTGTGACCAGCCTGCAGCTCCATTCGTAATTCTGATGCTTGTAGCGATGGCAGAACCAAGCATAGAGAGAGAGCCAGGCAAGCAGACTGCAGGCTACCCGCAGAGGCAGGGGGAACAGCATCCTGTCACAGGAACAGAAAGACAAAATGCATCAGAAGGTCTAGCCTTCAGCAGCATTAGTACATCCCAGTGCAGCATTTCACCCATAACCATCCCAGCACTGAGTGTACAGTGCTGTTTTCGGATGGTGCTGCTTGCTCTGGACAATTTTTTTCTGCAGAGGAACTGCAGTTCCTCTCGGGAAAGGCTTACATCAAAGCAGCATATCCTTGAGAATTTGGGCAGATTCACCGTGTGGCCACCAGCACACAGATCCCCACCAGTGTCACCTCAGCTGTGGGAATACCCGCTGAAAGCAGTGACCTTGTAAGGCAGTGGGCTCCTAGTCTAGCTGAACAGAAAACATACCATGACTTGGTAGAGCACCTCAGAGGATTTCCCCAACCAGTCTACAATGCAGGATCTGCTGGGATATGTTAGTGCTCATCTGCACTGGCTGAGGAGTGCCACATCCAGCAATAAGGCTTTGGTCCAGACCTACGCCTGCACCTTCATTTTAGTTCCCTGCCCATATACCTGCATTTGACTGTGTTGCCCCACCTGACCTACTCATCCTGTCACACTGTTTGCTAGCTTGGTTTTTCCTCTCCTGAAACAAACAAACAAACAAAACAAAACAAGAAAACCCAAAAAACACACAGTCTTTTGCTAGGTCCACTGATAATCCTCCCAGTGCCGTGACACCAACTGCAAATGGGTCAAGAGAAACACAAAGGCATTGACATCTCCTCCCACTACTGAATTTTAACCTTCTAGCACTAACACATTTCCAGGACAGTTTGGGAAAAAAACTGCTGCACAATCCCCTCATCCTCCTAAGGAAAACTTCCAGTGGAACAACATATAGTTCAAGCTTCTTCATAAGCACATGAGGACAAAGCTCAGATTAGAACAATTAGCCCCCCAAATAAGCAATACTCTAATATCTACACCTCGTTCATATTTATAATACCTTTCCATGAAACCTAAGAGTGTATCATTACTCCTGAGCATTCAGGCAAGTGCATGAAAAGAAGTTGAGTCACGCTCCGGGATACGTGAGTTTCCAGCTGTATCACAGCAAAAGCACCACTGGTCCTGCTGGTACCTGCTGACCAGCGTGCTGGATTTCACACCCAGGGCTGGGGAACACCAGGAGGACTACACGTGAGGAGGAGTCAGAGTTGCAATGCCCAACCTTCCTGTTTGGCCTGTTGCAAGTATTACCAGGAATTACTTAGGAGGCTGGGTAAACAAAGCCATTGTGGTATAATGAGCCTCCGTAACATGGGGAGATAAAGCAAGGATGTGATTAACTGCTCTGACCAGGTGTTCCCATCAACATCCCTGGTACTTGAGGTCCCTATGCATTTAGAGGCAGGGCAGATAAGCCTGGAGAAGCCTGGCAGAAGGAAGAGGAATGACTTTTTAAATATTTTTAGGTGTTTTCCACACCTGCTTGTGAAAAAAATATTTCTCCATTCCCTGGAAAGAAAGATGGGGGCTACCTTCCAATTGCACATCAAAGTTCAACATTTGTCATTAGCATACACAATATAGAATCATTAAGGTTGGAAAAGACCTCTAGGATTATCAAGCCCAACTGTCAACCCAACACCATCAGGCCTCCTAAACCATGTCCCGAAATGCTGCGTCTACGTGTTTTTTGAACATATATATTGCACCTGTGAATCACGCCTGTCCCCACACACTGGAAAGGGCGACGTCCTTTAAAAACATCAATAATTATAACAGTTTGTATCACCAGCAGCAATGGGGTCATGAACAAAAAGCAGGCTCTACAATAATTACACACGCCCAAAAACCTAGTCCAGAACAGCCCTGCTCTCCCTGAAAGAGCTTGAAAATTAGATGGGCACCTGCAACAAAGCACTGTTATTTCATTTTTTTGGTTTTTTGTTTTGTGTGTGTGTGTGCGTGCCTATGCGTACCAATGAGAAAATGGAGGAGCCCAGCGAGCCTAAACGACGCGCCCCAAGCCACGGGACA
>VZTV01091800.1:1384-11910 GCA_013400875.1 Anhinga rufa | reverse complement strand
ATTTCCTTCATTTGCAAATGAGAACGTCATGCAGGACAGTGACAGAAGTCTTACTGAAGCCAGTATATCATATAACCTGCTTCTCCTTCATTTACTATACTGGTTCTCCTACCAGAAGAGGAAATTACATTGGCTTCCACTATTTGACCTTGACAAACCTACATTGGATACTTTAATCAGCATTGTTATCCTACAAATGCTCACAAAATTGATTGTTCTAGCACTTTAACCAATACTGACATTAGGTTGACACACCTATAATTCTCCAAGTCCTTCCCTGCTCCTTTTCAAGGTATGTGTCATATATGCCATGCCCTTTCCACATTCAAAGTGATAATCTCTACTGATTCCAAGGTTGTTCAGGATTTCTTCAACAAACCAAACTGAGTTTCACCTGCCCTTGCAACTTGTAGTCATACAGCATAAACACATACTTAATTTTCCTTTGTGTTATGGTCTGTTTACCCTTGTAAAGAAAAGTTCATTAACCAGGTGGTAATAGATAACTCTTAAGAGAGAATGTTTCATCCTTTTCTGCATCCATGATTACTTATCCACCACTCCCCTTTACAGAATAGGCTTATCTGTTCCTTTGTCTTAAAGAAGAATGTTGGCTTCTTGATGGATTTTTGTGTCACTTACTCTCAAGTTTAGTCTTGTTAATTTTGTCTTTATATACCCGTGCTTGCTTGTCCATTAAAGAATGGACATTTCTGCCTTTTTGTGTTACCCATTTTTTTTCTGCATAGCAGGTCAGTTTGCCATTCTGATTTCAATAAAGTTTATTTCACATATTCCTTTAAATGATTGCTCTAAGATCCCAGTTCTTTGCATTAATTCAGGTCTCCTTTCAGGAGCATAAGAACAGCTGAATTCTCTTCTATATTAAAGTACTCCCAGTTTCCAAAGTAATGGAGGCTTTTTTACAGCTGCCATTCTACTCTTAGTCCTGCATGCATTGTTATGACTTCTAAATATGCAAATCTAAACAGTTTCTACTTGCTATTTAGTAATCTCTGTTTCCTATGGAATTTTAATTTTCTTCAATAGTATTGTTATTCCCATTAGTTCTCTGATATAACATATTAGCAAACACCTCCTACTAGGTTTTTTCTAATTATCTATTAGTTCCTCCTAGATAAGTCTCCAGCCACCAACTCAGAATAGTATCAGATTCATTCAGGACTGTGTGTTGGAAGAAAACAAATCAAGCAAGAGAAGAAATTATATTATCCATTATCCCAAGCAATCACAGGTGATTCCAGTCAAAAGGTAATATATCTGTAATCTCTGGGTTACTTACGCATAATGCGAGAAATTAGGTGAACATGATTGATAGGTAAGAATCTCTGGTGTGGTGTCTGATATAGGCAATATTTCTCATGTCCATCTGCTTGCATTTCTGTGAAGTGAGGCTGAACTTGGTAGGCTAAGTGAAAACTGAGCAGATTCATGAGTGATCAGGTGGGTTTGCTTAAGAGGAGGCAGTGCTATCAAGAAGCTAGGCAGCAAGGTTAGGGCAGTAAGCTTTTTGGTTTTACTCTGACAACACACGTCTCACAATGCCCAAAGGAAGTCAGCTGTGGCAACTTGCTCAGGACTACTAGACAGTTCAGCTACATGAAGCCATTAGATTAAGACGTTGATTAGCAGTGGAGCTGCTGAAAAATCCACATATATATATATATGTATGTATGTATGTCTTCTGCAAGACTAGTTTGAACGTTAGCAGCACCCTAGTTTTACCTCACCTCCAAGAGAGGCCAGTTAGTGAAAGCTTTAAACACTACTTCTCTCTCTCTAAGGACTTCTGTGTTCTGGTAATGTTAAAAGGATGAATGCAAGCTTTTATAATTTTATGTTTTGTCTTAATGCTACATAAATCATACATGCCCAGTGTAACAGGGAAGAATGTACAGACTTGTGCTGCAATATTACAAAGGTAAACATATAATTTTAACCACCTCATACACATAAGACTGTACTATACAGAACCTGTTTCTCTTCTTGTGGATGATTTCGTCCTTTATTATCTATGAAATTCTCTACTTTACAATAATACATAGCAAATGCTAAAATGCTGCCAAGTCAGGTGACAGTATTTCATATTCCTTTTGCTTTGATTCATACCACATCATGCTGGGTAACAGAGAATTACTCTTTTAAGCACCTAATCTTTATATAAAATGTAGCAATAAAGAATATTCTATTTCACCATTTCTTAAATATGAATAGAAAAATGACATTCAGAGTTTGTAATTCCTGTCTGTCTAAAGGCTGTCAATTGCTCCTGCTATGCAACACTTAGAGGCTATCAGCAAAGTCTTTTAGAGGTGTCTAATCTTTCAGAAGTGTCCCTGCAATATTTACTGATTATGAATATCATATACAGCTCCATGCCATGCATTACATGGGGACGAGTGTATATTCTTTAAAACAGACTTATTCAACTACTGTGAAATAGTCTGTGCAATGGAAATCATGTTCAGTAATTAATCACTTTCTACTGGAACTATCTGTAGCTGCATGAAATCACTAAAATAATAAAATAAAATAGTCAAGATTAAAACTTAAGGCAAATAGACCTATTAGATACAATACCAAAGATTCATTTGTCTCATTGTTTCTCCATGTTTTTCTGACTCAACAGAATACCAGAAAGAATTAGGCAGGTACAGCTTCTCAAAACTATAATAGACTTTATACAGCCAGAGACACAGTAAACAGACAGGCAGACACACAACATAAAAATAAAACTCTCTTTCCATTAGTGATCCTCAAGTTTGTTAGAAATCAATTCCATTAATAGGGGAGGAGAAACCCTTTACACTACTCCTCTTTTCTTCTCAATAAATCTGTACCATATGCAGTGTGTTTTCCTTCAAAACAGGGCAACCATTCTGCTTCTGCAGGCAGGATCACAAAGACCATGCTGATGTCACAGGTGGATTGTAGCTCCTTTAGGAGCATTGGGTCCAAATATTTGGCAGGACTTATTCATTGACAGGTCTCCACTTGTCTTATTAGCATTTTCCCAAGGCCTATTTCCATGTCCTAGATAATCCAAATGGTAGTATAGTGAGTTGGCCAGTAGCTGTGGGAGGAATCCTTCCCCTGGTCATTAACATGTGTCAGATGTAAATTCATAAGAAATCTGCTAACTCCAGCATATGTTTACAAGACAGTCTGCGTATGAATCTTACAGGTCATACTCACTCCTGTAGAACAGCTATTTTTTCCTTCCAGTACCCAAGAGTGTGTCTGGAGATTTTAGGTGCATTATTTAACTCCTGGAGATACCTTGTATGTCTCCTTCCTAGCATCTGTTCAGAGCAGCAGACACACGTGACATGGCCCTTTCAGAAAAAAACAAACCTGTCATCATAGCACAATTAGCACAATTCCATGTTTAATCAAACCAGTTCAAACTAAATTATTTAATCTGTGTGAATATGCTTGCCCTCTCTCCCCTTTCCACCCCTGAACTATGTTCTTTCAGTCTTCTCCCTGTGTCCTTGATTTTGACATTTACCACAGCCATAGCGTCAACTTTATATAATTATAACTCTAGAAATGTAACTCACTTTGAAAGCCCAAACATACTTGTCAGTTTTCTCATTCACAGTGACCTACACAAGCACATTTGTGGCATAGTCTTCTAGGAACAAAACTTTCCGTATTATCTCTGATCTGAGAAGCAAGTTAATGGTTGCATGCTAATGTGTTTCATCTACTCTTCCCATGAGAACTTCAGGGTCTGGTTTTCTTTCAGTCAAGTAACCTCCCTCTCAATGTTTTCCACTGAACTAGGTAGATTCTGTAACATCAGCAAATGCTAACAAGTACATTTTTATGCCACCAGTACATAAGAGGGCAAGGGTCTGGCATGAAGAACGACAGAGATCTCAGTGAAATATATACAGGAAATATTTTCCCAAAGCCCGAAAGAGCAGACAGAAAACACAGTAAACTGCACTGAAACTTTAGTCAGTTAAGTACAGATAAAATCAGAGAACAAAATATAAAAAGGGCATTAAAAAACTGAACAGTTGCATTTTCTCTGTACAGTTCTCAGCAGTGAAAATAATTAAGTACTTTCTGCTCAAAGTCGAACTTGCTATTAGTCTTAGCAATGAAAATATTGTGTATTTTCACACTTTTATCTGTATCAACAATACCAAATTTTCTTCTCTTTAGATACAGCTGAGTAAAGTTTTCCATCATTACAGAATGCTCATATGCATCAGAAATGTGATTCTCACAGTTTTCCTTTATTTGATTGAACTTAATGCCTGATATACATTGATGTTTTCTTCACCTCTATTTTATCCAAGCTGATCTCTCCATGCTGTTCACTAGCAGAGAATCATAAAATTCCAAAGCAAGATCTGATTGTCCTTTGAAAACAGATCTTTCTTTTGATTTCCCTCTGCTTTGCTTCTACAACTGTGGAAACTTTTCTCCAGTGTTTCTGTTTTGAACATTTACCACAGTTTTGTTACCTTCAAAATCCAGTCACCTTTAGAAAACTACAATTTGGTACATCTAATTTGACTTATTGCCCCAAAGGTATTGGTCCATTTTCTTGCTCATAAAGCCCCATAACAAACATACTGTAGCACAGTTCTGTATGAAGAAAGATTTCTGTGTATATATAACCTGACTATCTAGACAGTTAGAAAATACAGAGTCCACAATGTCTCAGAAAAAGTTACATATTTTCTGTTTTGGCTTAAGGAAAAGAGAAAAAAATCCTGACCTTGGCATTAAGCCTGGCTAAAGTTGCACAGTCTTCTAGTTCCAACAAATTCTTATCTCTTGTAATAAAAAACAGTTTTTCAATATTCAGATCTCTGTTATGATTCATGATGCCAGGAGCTGCTTAGAGTAATAGCAAACTCCCTGGGAAAGTCCTATGGAATGCAAAAGTGAAGAAATCAAGGAAGAAATTTGAAAATCAGATTGCATAAATTACACAAGCTATTATTTGTACTCAAGAAAGACATCCCTCCAAAAGGATTTTATTCAAATAATTGTATGCTCTTGGATGATTATTAAAAACTTCTATGGCACTATCATTTTTCCATCAAGTGCTGTTAATATTTACCCTGTAACTTCTGAAAAAGCTAATAGAATCTGCCATTAGGATAAGTTACCTTGATATAAATTTTTAAAAAAAAGAAACAGGAGGAGATTAAATGCATCTGGACAGTTGAATACATAACAAATGCTAGCAGAATGGTCACTATCTTCCATAACACCAGGAAATAAAAAAATTCTATTATTGCCAGGCTTTATTCTTTTTTCATACCTCAGGTTTCACATGCACGAGAGAAGAGGTTCGCAGTTTGGGACTTGCAAGCAGATTGAGGGCTATAAAGAACATCTTTTTCTTAATAGCTAGATGAGGATGTTGAACCTCAGAGGCCAAGTATACTTGATAACAAATCACATAGTAGTGCGAGGATAACAGCACCAATGTATTTTCCTTGGCCAAACTTTTGGGATTTTCTATTTCTATTCTATTCTATTTAAATATTTCCTTTTCACTTTTTCATCCAGAGAAGTCTCACTGACAATCTATTGCTTAAGATACATAACTGTTTTAAAAGAAAACATATAAAAAATGGTATCTACTGGGGACAAATCTATCGTGCAAAAAAACTGAAACTGGAAAAAAGTGTTTTACGGAAAACCTCCAGAGAGATGTTAACTTTTACTGGAAGCAAAAAAGCTCTATTTGCTAACCGACCAATTTTCCTACTGGTTACAGATTATAATGATGTAAAAAATTACTGTAACGTGAAGGCAGCACCAGGGTGCCATTTCTGATAATTTCAGCTCCAAGGGGATCCAGGAATAAGTCAGAAAAAGCAGACACAATCTTTCTAGGAGCTTCTGTACTCACTATGGCAGTGATCCTTTTGAGAATCAGTGCATGGTGTTGATATTGGGCAACTAGATCGAACACATCCAGCAAGGCTGAATCACCTGTGTAATTTTCCATAATTTTGAAAAAAGTAATAGAAACAACACAGATCCAGTGCTGAAAAAAGCAGAAAATGGGGAGAAGAATCTGAAGAGGGAATAGCCAAAGAGAAAATCTCCTTTTAAGGGCAAATCTACTTTTGTCACATTATATAATGCTCATGTGATTTGCAGACTCTGGTGGCTATATGTACCACACACTAGAGCTTTGGGCTGGTCCTGCTTCATGTTAAGCAGGCCCCAAAATGCCAAGAAAGGCTGAAACATCCATGAAACACCAAATCCAATGTAATTATTTTTAAGTGCTAAACATAGAATGTGGTGATTTTACTGTACAGTTCTTGCATGCAGCATTAAAAAAAAATTACTCAATTAATTTTAAATATAAGGTAGTATCTTTTTCTGAGGAGACATAAAGTCTAGCAAATTTTCTCATAAAAGCTTATAATCAGCAACCCACCTCCTGCCCAGATCTTGTTAGCATACCAAATGGGCAGGGACTGTCTTTGGGCATAGGATCTGATACAATTACACTAGTTACAGAATCACAGAATCACAGAACAGTAGGGGTTGGAAGGGACCTCCAGAGATCATCTCATCCAACCCCCCTGCGTGAGCAGCACACCTAGAGCAGGGGGCACAGGACCGCGTCCAGGCGGGGTTTCAATGTCTCCAGGGAAGGAGACTCCACAACCTCTCTGGGCAGCCTGTGCCACTGCTCTGGCACCCTCACAGGAAAGGAGTTTTTACTCATATTCAGGTGGAACTTCCTGTGTTCCAGCTTGTGCCCGTTGCACAAGATGACATCCCTGTCATTGGGTACCACTGAAGAGTCCAGTCCCATCCTCTTGACACTCACCCTTCAGATATTTATAAGCATTGATAAGATCCCCCCTCAGTCTTTTCTCCTCCAGGCTGAACAAACCCAGGTCTTTCAACCGTTCCTCATAAGGGAGATGCTCCAGTCCCCTGATCATCTTTGTGGCTCTCCACTGGACTTGCTCAAGCAGCTCCCTGTCCTTCTTGAACTGGGGGGCCCAGAACTGGACACAGCACTCCAAATGCGGCCTCACCAGGGCAGAGTAGAGGGGCAGGATGACCTCCCTCGACCTGCTGGCCACACTCCTTTTAATGCACCCCAGGATACCATTGGCCTTCTTGGCCACGAGGGCACAGTGCTGGCTCAGGGTCACTTGCTGTCCACCAGCACTCCCAGGGCCTTCTCAGCAGAGCCGCTTTCCAGCAGGTCAGCCCCCAACCTGTACTGGTGCCTGGGGTTGTTCCTCCCCAGGTGCAGGACCCTACACTTGCTTTTGTTGAATTTCATCAATTACACCTGCCAAAAGCCAGGTTTAGAATTGGGTTGTGGGGAACAAGCCTCAAACCAGTGAATTAAGTTTGAATTTAGCTGTGTCTGATTAAAGCACAGATTTACCAGGAAGACAAGAAAGGTGTAAATTCTCTTTTCTGTAACCACCCAAAGTTGCCTAATATGGTAAAACACAATCTTGAGGGTAATGTAGTAGCTGATACTCAGTAGAATAAAAATTCCAATAGCAGCCTTTGAATGACTGTATAAGTTTGAATAACTTAATTTTCTGTATTTCAGATTTTCCTGCCTGTGGAAGAAAGGGAATTATTACCTTTACAACACTGATAGATTTTGATATTTCTTTTTTCATCTTCAAATAAATAAAAGTTCCTGTGGAAGAATTGTTAATAATTATTATCAATATCTGATCTCAAATTCATCATGAAATGTAAAGAATTCCTTCTTTTGCCTGATGTGCTAAAGGCTATTGAGAAATGAACAACCCTTCAGATACCACGAAGTAGAAATTTCTAACTGAAAATCTGAAGCTAGGTAGAAGGCATGCTTCAAATGACTATTAGCATTTGTTCACAAGGAAATAAAGAGAAAAAAAAAAGGTAAATATTGTTTAGCACTGCTACACTTGAAATTTGTCCCTGTCTTTCACAAATGAATTCTTTAAAAATTTTTATGTGTAGCCATGCATAGCATTTTCTTACTGCAGTATTTCTTACTGCTTATCCTCACACCCTGGTTTTCTTTCCTGAATATCTCTCAAGTTCAGCAGCTGCAATGCAGTTGTCATCATTCTGTGAAAACTTTGCTATGACTGGATATAATGCAGATGGATTTGTTTTAGACATTATTATTTTAGATCTACTGAAAAACCTTGAAAGTATTATCAGATAAGATGTAACTAGGATCACTTCTAAAAATTTGTCAGTGGAAGCAGACGTCCATCATTGCTGGCTAAAACCATTTAGAATGTGGTTTCATATTACTTTAATACCAACATAAATGCAGGTTGTTACTGACTGAAGGAGGTGGTTTATATCATCCACATAACCCTCATCAGCCCATTCACAGTGAAAATGAACACTGGTCGCTTGTTGGATCAGAACATAAAACTGATCCAGATGAAAATTAATCTTTTAAGCTACTTATTTATTTTGCTGTTTCTAGCTGGATCACTTCCCAGGTCTAGTTCACTCACCTCAACACTAAGATCTGCACAAGAATGGGACAAGGAACAAGTGGCTGCAGGTAGGTCAGATTAAAGCAACCATGGAACAACTACCTCAGAGCATGTCAGTGGTTGTACTTCTTCATTAGGGTGCTGGCTAACACTTAAATCTGTCACTTTTTAAAGGTAAATTATAATCTAACATACTAGGTTTTGTTAAAAGGAATTCTGCATGAATCAAATTGTTGAGATAAGAGTTTATCTTGACTACTTAATATATTCAAAATACAATATCTCTGTGCTAGATTTTTAAAATGCTATTTTAAAGATATTAATTATTGTGCTTAAAAAAAGAAACAAAACATCCCAGTTTTACCTGGAGGTAGATGTACACAGAGAAGAGAACCAACATAAAAATACCCTGTGATCCTATTCTATCAAAGACCATTACAATAATAAAATAGTTTGCAAGAGGTGTATTAGATGAATTGCATAGAACTTAATTGGTAATCTGTAAGTGTCAAGACAAGCTGTGATTTATATGGTTTATCAGAGTGCAGCCTATGATATCAGCACAGGGAAAATCTTAATTTTAACTATGAACTTTAAATATAACCATGTAATCTTTAGATACCAGATTGCAAAATAACAAGGACAACATATTTCATTGGAAAATATTTTACTCCTGTGTACTACTGCCAAGTAGCCCAAACAAGATCACATTTCTAAAGCCAAAGTAAAAATCATGTTTACTGGCCTCCTGTTTTCTGAGCCTCTGAAGATGAGCATTTTTAGATTCTCCCCTACTGCTCACCAAACTATAAAAAGACCCTTATTGCGGAGACACTTAAATTAGTTGAACTCTTATTTATGTCTATTTTGCACAGGTAATTTAGTGATGCAAGCTAATACAGCTAAATAATAATTAATTTAGATCAAGCATATTTTTGTTAAGTCTTTGAACTGCTCTGTGTAAGCTGCTTTTGTTTACCCTACTGCAACATTTTACATATGTGGGCAACCCAAAGCAATCTCAGTTTGTAAAGGCTGCCTCCTGTTCAACACACAAGGTCAAAATGGGGGACTTCTGTAACTGAAAGAATCAAGGTTGCTGTAGCTTGAGCTAAGGAATCATGACTCAACGATTTGAAGGGATAGGCATGAAGAGGAAATTGAAATACCTATGCAAGCATATAGACAAGACCATGTAACATTGTATAAGCTAGTTGTCAGGAAAGGTAATTTTTGTAGGCAAATTATAAAGATTATAATTTTCAGGAGACAGCCTCTTGTATATGATGTCTACTGATATACCCAGCCAGGCAAATCTATTGATAAATGCTCTCCGACCTGTGGAAAATACCCTATTTGTGGAATTAAGAAATATTCTTAGCTGCAGAACTTTGGATGCTGGCTATGTCTCTTGGGCACCTTTTGCATATTCTTGATGAGAAGTGTGCAAAGGCAGAATGACCAGTTCAGTAATAGAGGAAATTCTGTCAGAATCTATTCTAATAAATTTTATTGAGTTTAACAGGTTGATACCTCACCTCTGTGCCTAGGAAGATCATGGAACAGATCCTCTTAGAAACTATGCTAAGGCACATGGGGGTCAGGGAGGTGATTCAGACAGCCAGAGTGGCTTCACCAAGAGCAAGTCCTGCCTGACCAACCTAGTGGCCTTCTATGATGGAGTGACTGCATCAGTGGAACAGACAAGAGCTATGGATGTCATCTATCTGGACTTCTGTAAGGCCTTTGACACGGTCCCCCACAGCATCCTTCTCTCTAAACTGGAGAGATATGGATTTGATGGGTGGACTGTTTGGTGGATAAGGAACTGGCTAGATGGTTGCATCCAGATAGTAGAAGTCAATGACTTGATGTCCAGATGGAGACCGGTGACGAGTGGTGTCCCTCAGGAGTCCGTATTGGGACCAGTACTGTTTAATATCTTCATCAACGACAAATGACAGCAAATGCACCCTCAGCAAATCTGCAGATGACAACAATCTGAGCGGTGCAATTGACACACCTGAGGGA